>CAUYRH010114366.1:0-20242 GCA_963574655.1 Perodicticus potto | reverse complement strand
GAAGCATAGATTAAAAGCCAGAGAAAAAGTGATCACACCTGTGGTGCATATTTGAAGGGTCAGGAGAAAACTTCTAAATATGGATCAAAAATGTTTTCACATAGTAAATGAGAAAATCTCATGAATGTTATATCAATCAGGCTGATAAAAATATCTCTGATTGTATGTGAAGCCCGCACACTGTACCCCATGACCAAATTATTATACCCAGCTATGATTCAATAATAAAAAATAAATAAATAAATAAATAAATAAATAAATAAATAAGTAAATATATGATAACATTTTCTATCTGGAACAGTGATGGGTGGGGCAGTGGGAGAAGCCCCCCAGCCCCAATGAAGGCAGTATGAGGATGTATTGCCTGTAGAAAATTTAAAAAATAATAACAAATTTACTAAACATTTGCCTGCCATGGCGGCGCCAGTGGCTCAAAGGAGTAGGGCGCCGGCCCCATATGCTGGAGGTGGCGGGTTCAAACCCAGCCCTGGCCAAAAACTGCAAAAAAACAAACAAACAAAAACAAACAAACAAAAAAAAACACAACCATTTGCCTGCCTTTTATTATCAGTTTATAGGGACAGTTCTAAACAATGTCAGTGATATAATACTCTTCTCCCTAAAAAATAATGTGTCTATTTATCTAATTTCTTTTTTTGTTAATTAAATCATAGCTGGTGTACATTAATGCAATCATGGGGTACAATGTGCTGTTTTATATACAATTTGAAATATTTTCATCAAACTGGTTAACATAGCCTTCAGGGCATTTTCTTAGTTATTGTGTTAAGACATTTATATTCTACACCTAGTAAATTTCACATGTACCCTTGTAAGTATTTATCTAATTTCTGAACAATAATAATTACAGTTACTGTTGAGTTTTAAGAATATGTAAGTTTCAAGTTAGCAGATTTTCAGTATATAACTTCTTACTCTCACGCTCTCTCTGCTTTTTTTTTTTTTGCTCTGTTGTTCTGGCTAGAGTATCTGGCTGGAGTACAGTCCTATCATCACAGTTCACTACAACCTCAGACTCTTGGGCTCAAGCCGTCTTCCTGCCTCAGCCTCCCAAAAGTGCTGGAATTACAGACATGAACCACTGTACTCAGCCACTTTAGTTAACATTGTATTCTACATGGAAACTAATTAGGACCTCCTAGGTAAACTTGACACACACAGATTTAACTACACAGATTGTTTGGACAGTAAGTTTATAACAATTTAGAATCATGTGATCCTGCTTTGGGGCACTTTTTGTCTCCAACTCTGTGGCACTACACAGTCCTAAACTGCAAGATAAGATTTTCAATAAACAATAATGGCACAGGAATAAGGACAAATAATCAGAACTGGAGTTTCTTCAATTTGGTCACGTGACTGGGACCATTCACAAAGAATTCAAAGGGCAAGGTTTGAACACCTTGATCATTTTCACCAAGAACTGGAAACTCATTTAAAAACAATGGATCAAATCATGACAATATTTGCTATCATTTACCTATTTTTTGTGATTGTTGCATAAGAAGAAACACTTCATGGGTTTTTATGAAACATAATAGAAATTTATGATGAATCTCCTGGTGAAGATATTTTAGTGACAACACATCGTTTCTGAAAGTGCAATTTCTATAAATTCATCCTCCTCTTTTAGACTTTTCCTAACTATTTGTGTATCTGGTTCTTCATATGACACAATGTTTTGAAATTAAAATAGTAAAAAGGGTCTTTTTTTCAACTATGAACAAAGGTAGGTTAATAAATCTGGCCATACCATCCAATGAATATAAACATGCTAAGAGATCATTTCTGTTCTGTAATTATTGTTATTATTTCATAATTCTGGCCAGACCAATATGTAAGTATGTATTTTATTTCCTTTCAGAAAAATACACCATTGTAATTAAAATGTATTTGTCTAAGTATTTTTTCCCTTGTTGTATAGTAATATTTTATATTAATATTTTTACTCGCATGATCATATTTTAAAGTTTTATAAAAGAATATTTTCACTGTTTCTTCTGTCATTATTATCATTTGTTTCATTTTATGATTGTTACTGAAAATAATTTTACTGTACACAGGCAAAGGAATTAAAAAAAAATACCACCCTGTTTCAGGTATCAAATATACTGGTTACACCAGTGCCAGTATTTTCAGGATATTGCACTAAGCACATAGCTTCCTCCCAGGACGAAGCCCATTACACCGACTTTTTAATCTCATGGTCTTTATTATCTGCACAGAGCTATAATTGGTTGGTTTTAAGACCAACTCTTGTGGGTTTTAAACCAACTTTAAAGATCCTTGGCTGTTCTTTCTGAATGTAGAAAATGGCTCTTGCTTCCAGGAAATCCCATTACCAACTTTACTGGGAGCAATTTTAAAGGGTCAAATATAGCAGATGTTTAAGATTTAAATCTCTGTGTATCAATTCCCTGCACTGTGACACAGCAACAAACTCATTTTCCAAAGTGCCAGTTCTGTATTACAGAATCTATCAAAGTACTTTCTTTCTTTTTTTTTTTTTTTTTGAGACAGAGTCTCAAGCTGTAGCCCTGGGTGTGCCATGGCGTCACAGCTCACAGAAATCTCTAACTCTTGGGCTTAAGCAATTTTCTTGCCTCAGCCTCCCAAGTAGTTGGGACCACAGGCACTCGCCACAATACCCAGCCATTTTTTGGTTGTAGTTGTCATTGTTGTTTAGCAGGCCCAGGCTGGATTCCAACCCACCAGCTCTGGTGCATGTGGCTGGTGCCCTAGCTGCTGAGCTACAGGTGCTGAGCCTATCAAAATACTTTGACCAATGAACGATAAAGGCAAATTTTCAAAATAGCACAGATAAATGTCAGAATGAATAAATACATGTTAAAGGCAGCTACACCCTGAAGGTTACTGATGTTGGCCTTTGAATGTTCTACACAGAGATGGGACAGCCAACCATTCCAATTTGTCTGGAATTGAGAGGGCTCCAGGGAGGCAGGACTTGTAGTGTTAACTTCAAAGTAGTCCAGGCAAACCAGGACAACTTGGTCGCTTTAAATGTAAGATTAGCTTGCCTGCTCTGTGTACAGATCTGTAAAATTTCGGAATGCTTTTGGTGGCTAGCAATAGGAAACTTTCTCCACTGTTGTGTATTCAAAGTGGATTATTAATTTTCTCACATCACAAGCAGCTGGAGGTTGGCAGACCTCCCTTGTTGGCTGTCACCCCCTGCAATGTTGTTAGTGTTTTATGTCCCTTGGCACTTCTGGTTGGCTGTGCTTCATGTTTTTTCCTTTGACTTAGTGCTTGCTAGAACGTCTGCTATACCTGTATGCATGCTTTTTATTCTAAGGCTGGAAAATGGGAGATGAAAGGGAGATGGGTAACTCCGGCAGACTTCTCCCTATGTCTCAGGGGCCGGATCATTCCCTTGGGCCGCCTGGCTGCAGGAGTAGTTGGGAAATCTGGAATTCACCTTACAGCCTCGGGAGCAAAGGTAAGGAAGAAGAGATAAGGGGGCCGGAAGTAGGCTCTGAGTGAGACAACCCCATTCAATGCCCTCCACAGATTTATCTATAGATCTTCTTCTTTGATAGACCCAAGAAAAATGAAGATTAAGAGTGTTCTGGAAAATGTTTAGGAGAGGTTTCATGGTACAAGCCACGTCTAAGTAGGATCCTCAGAAGAAACTTATTTAAATATTTTCTCATACGGTGTTTTTTTGCAGCAGCCCCCAGGTTTTTGTTTATTATCAGATAGAAGATAGAGTCCTAGAGTGAAAGCAGCAGCAGAACACTCGGTCATGTTCCTTCCAATTGGTTGGTGACCCACAGTTATGGAAAAACATATGCAACTGGTTTGAGCTTATGCCCCCGGTGGAATGACGGTCATCATCTGCGTAAGTGCTGAGAACAGGCTTTTGGTTGAGGACACCTGGATGTTTATGAGGTAAAACCATACAAACCTTTTGGACTGATGTTGACTCCCACAGCAAAGTGTTTCTGTCCTGTCTGGGTATTGGAAAGCATGCTAAATGCACTCAAACAAAGCCCTAATACTCAATTTAATATACTATGAGGGAGAACAAAATCAAAGGTAATGAATTGACTAATGCGTCTATCAATGGGGAGCACCTGTTATATACCAAGCATAGTTCTAGGTGCTCACGACACAGCAGGGAAGAAAAAAAACCAGATGACAATTTTTACCCTCATAGAACTGACATTCTAGTGGGGAAATAGACAATAAACAAATAAAATATATAGGCTGGTGATAGGCCCTATGGAGAAAAATAAAACAGAGAGGGAAGAGAAAATGAGAGGCTGAGTGGCTGTTTTGAAAAGGCTGGCGAGGGAAGATTCCACTACCAAGACAACATTTGAGCAAAGACCTGGAGGATGTGAGGGAGTGAGCTGTGCAGGTACATGGGTCCAGGCCAAAGGAAAGTAAGTGCGAAGCCTCTGAGGCACCAGCAGGCCTGCCTCTGTGAGGAGCAGCTGGGAGGCCTGTGTGGCTGGAGCAAAGGCAACAGGAGGGCAGCGGGAGGGGTGGACTCCGCACTGGGGGCAGGCGGGCAGGCTGGGCAGGGCTCCGCAGGCCATGGTGAAGACTTTGTCTTTTAGCTGAGTGATGATGGGAGCCATTGCGGGTTTTAGACAGATGAATACATGACCGGATTTATACTTGAAGATGATCACTCTGGCTGTGATATTGAGAACGGTATGTACAGCATAAGAATAGGCACAAGGAAATCAGGGAAGAGGATCAAGCAATGATGTAGTGGAAGGAGAGGGTTACATAAAACAGGGGGATGTCAGCAGAGCTAATAAGAAGGGATTGAATTTGGAACGCACATTGATGTTGAGCGTGGCAGGGTTGGCTGATAGATGTCTGAAAGCAACAGATTTTGGCTTGAGCAACTGGAAGATGAAAATGCCCTTTATTGATGTGAGAAAGAAAATGAAAGAAGCAAGTTTAGTTTTGGACATGCTAAGTTCAAGAGTAAATAGTTTAGCAAAGATGTCAAGTAGGCAGTTGAATATACCAGCCTGGGCTGGAGGTGTGAATTTTGAACTTCCGTGGAACAAGAGGGTCTGCTTCATGAGCTGGGATTTTGTCCTACTCATGTGGAAAACAAGCAGGAGAGGACAAACGATCAACTTCATAATTAAAACCTTTAGGATAATGTGATTTAGTTTCCATCACACAACTGTAAATAGCAAATTGCATCTGTCCAGGGTCCCACGCATTCTTTGGACCACAATTGTGTTAATTTCGACATCCTCAGGATTGCTCTTTTGCTCTGCGGAACATTAAAATAATAAAGACATTTATTAGCACAAAGTTTTTAACTAATGCGATGTCAGTGCAATGCAGCTGAAGCTGAAAAACATCCTCAAGACCAGTGTATTCCGGGAAGTCACCTACAGAGACTCCAGGCCTTTGTTATGGGACCTGGGCTCATCGCAGACACAAACTAAAGTTTTTAACATTGGGGGCCAATTCTAAAATTGTTTCTGTGCCCTTTTCAGGCTTTTTTCCTTTAAAAAAATAAACAGGAGGGTCAAGGTGAGGGTGGTGGCTATGGTGGCTATGCCTGTGAGCGTCCCCTCTCAGCATTGCTGTCTCTGACTCGTAAAGCCAGGTTTGAGTACCCAGGACAATACCAGGGTTTCCTAACCACAGCTGTAACTTGCAATTAAGAGTGACCCAAAGGACAATTTGTCAGCCGTGGAAGTAGTGCTGCCACCTGAACTTTATGAAGGTAACCACTTTATGGTTCCTAAAGTACTCTACCTGACCAACTTTAATTTGCATTTCTTTGTATACTAGTGAAGTTTATGATGTTCTCAATATATCATTGGTTCTTTTTTCTCCATTACATCCTGTCACATTCAATTGAAATTCTTTTTTTTTTTTTTTTTTTAAGATGGAGTCTTACTATGTCACCCTCAGTAGAGTTCTGTGGAATCACAGCTCACAGCAACCTCCAACTCTTGGGCTTAAGCGACTCTCTTGCCTCAGCCTCCCAAGTAGCTGGACTACAGGCGCCCACCACAACACCTGGCTATTTTTTGGTTGCAGTTGTCATTGTTGTTTGGCAGACCCTGGCTGGCTTTGAACCCGCCAGCTCCAGTGTATGTGGCTAGAGTCAGGCGCTGAGCCTCAACCTAAATTCTTGATACACATAGTCCATTGGCTTTTTTCTAATAGAGCATAAATTGAAATTGTTTACTCTGTAAGAGTTTCAGTTTTGTCCTGTTATAAATGGTCTCTGTTGAATGTTTTATTTCACTTTTGGTAGTAGTCTTTAGGTGTGATGTCTTAAAGATAGACAGACACTGTTGCCTTTGCAAATGCTAAGGGCACCCGGATGTGGCGATTTAGGTAATGCTATAGATTCATTAATAGGTACGCATAGCATTCTTTATAAGCTCTCTTGCTGATGGCATGGAAGAGGACAACTGCCCAGCAAGAACAAAAATCCAACTTTCATCATCACAGCAGAAAGAGTAGAGTATTAGAATCTCTGAGAATAGTTGTGTATTAAATCGACAATCTGACCACCTAGTGCTAAGCCAGGAAGAGAACAAAAGTACTTTGCATTTATGAAAACACTTTACATTTTGGGAATATTGGGAGTTGATGCTTGTAGATGCCCTGATAGGGCATCCCCAGCCCAGTGAGTCCTAAGCTGAAGTCTTTCCCTATGTTTCTCCATTCTGGTGCTTCTCAATTAAATCAACTTAATCCGACTGCACGATGTTTATCTTTATTCTAATGTGCAACTTGAGAACTATTCTCCCACTATCCATATCTGCATCTGTGCCAAGGAAAGGACATATGTGTGCATGTGTATATGTATATACTTGGAAGCATATACAGAGGGCGCTAAAAAATGTATACACATTTTAAGAAAGGAAAACATTGTATTAAAATTGTAGGGCAGTGCCTGTGGCTCAAAGGAGTAGGGCATCGACCCCATATACCAGAGGAGGTGGGTTCAAACCCTGCCCTGGCCAAAAACTGCAAAAAGTGAAAAATAAAAAAATATAAAATTGTAATACTCAAGTCATATTTGACCTCTACAATTACAAGAGATGCAAGATATGATATACAATATAACAAAGGTATCTGTATATATTGAGTATTACAATTTTGATACCGTTTTTTCCTTTCTTAAAGTATACACAGTTTGTGGCGCCCTCTGCACGTGCTTACCCGCTTGTGCTTGTAAGCATACGTATATATGCACGTATATACCTCTATCCCCCCAGCCAACCTATAGGATAATAAAAGATTTTTCTGCCAAAACTTCAAAGCAAGTGTTTAAAGTCTATAGATCTAGCTCCAAATATCACCGAGCATTGTAGTCCAGCAGGAAACACGAAGCTCACAATGTCCCCCTCCTGTGATCACAGCCGATTGCACAAGGCAGGGTACAGGGAAGAGGAGGCGCCACAGGCTCCCAGTCGGAAGGCAGAGCTGAGGCTTCTCGCAAGGTTCCTGACTTCACCGGCACCTTTACATGTGATTTGGAAAGAGTAGCCACAAGCCAAACACTGGAAACTACGGATGTCGTAGTGTTTGCTTTTTTGAAGTGGGTTATGGGTGTCATGTGGTGATAGTGGAGAATGCAGCAAGTCTGCGACTTGTAATAAGGTGTCGCGTGGGCACCTAAGTGGCTTTTCTACCTGCTCTATCTAGTAGAGGCCACCTTTTCTCTCTCCCTTTTTCCTTTCCTCACCCTTCCTCCTCCTAGGTCATGTGCTCTGTGGGTCGTTTGTTTTCCATCCGGTGACCCTGCTCAGCGTACAGAAGGACGCCCAACATGTCTTCAGATTATGGCAGAGGCCCGCGGACCTACTCATCCCCCTGCAACCTTTTTTTGTGCTTCGTGTAATCAGGTGTGGACGCGAGGGACGCGTGCGGGTAGGCGCTGTTGCATTCACACATTCTACAGTGGGGCACCCACCTGGGAGGCCCTGCTGGTTAAGACCTTCAGGTAAGATTCGAATGGTTTACAAATCCCTGCAGGACTAGGAATATTGTCTTTATTTCTACGTTTCTGAGGATTCTTTTAAAAATCAGAATTTGTGGCTTCACACTTAGGTGTGTGATGTGGTTTTCTCATCTCTTCAGAAAAGTTCTACTTCTGAAGGATGGGTGTGAGGAAGGGCAAGTGTGGGAAGGGGAGGGTCTGAGGTGTACGTTTGGTTTATAGATCAGCTTCAGGTTTGGTGTGACACAGTTTTCTGAGAGTTTTGGAACTAGTGTTTCTCTGTTTTCAAGTCTTTTGGAAAATATCATCAAATAGCCAAGAGAAGAGACAGGAAGAGAAGGTGAAGTTGGTGAAGCCTCAGCTTCGGATGAAACCCCAAAGGGGCTTAAAATCCTTTCCTTAGCCTTATTTCTACTTTTTGGGAGGGTTTACTCACCACTCACCTCCATCCACCACACCAGAAATAGTCATTTAGGATTTAGTCATGGGAGAGTATTTTCTGAGAAACAAGTTGGGTAATGGTTGTTCTTAGTAAAATCTTCCAGCAAGGTAGGACTGTAAGAGACCTCAAACATCTTGGTTTAGTTTAGACACAATGGCTGCAATCTTATTTGTGGAGTGAAGATTAAAAAACATAATCCAAAACTGTTGGGGTTGGGCTGAAGTGGGTAGTTGATTCAGGGATTAGCTTGATGATATTAACATGAAAGGTAAGGGGTGGGAGGCGGCAACTGGGTTAATTAAAAACCCATGGCCAGTGTAGTGCACTACAGATGTGTTTCTACGGTTTCAGACTTCTGTTCCTGGTCAGAGATTTAACGTGAAAATAAATCTTCAGGATATAGTCATTCATTCTGTGGCCCCTGGCTTCAGTTTATGTATCCAACAAGCAGGACATGAGCCTTTTCGGGCCCCCAAAAAACAATACTGATTTCAGGACTCACCCAGATTGTCACATCATTACAGAATTCTCCCTGCCTCCACCTACCCCCAAATGCCCTGCGGCATTTGCAAATCTGTGCCTTTTTGGGTGATACTTTATAACAGAATGGCTTGATCCAATTTCAGGTTCTACAAGTCCCTTGCTCCTACAAAACAGGAGAGGAGAGTTTTTAAACCCCTGAGGCATCAGAGTCCAGCAGTGCTCCGAGGTCATCCTGCTGTCAGGATCCTGCCATTCGGATTTGACTGAGTGCCACCCATGATCACTTGTACAGTATCATTAACAGCACGCAGGTATGGCACAAATCTGTACTCACCAATATGGGGAAACTCAATTATTTCTGCACATCCCAGGGTCTGTCACATCATCCCTTATAGCCTTACTCACTTTTTGGTAGACTCAGGAGGAACAGAACTTGCTTCCTCTTATAAATGCTGTGGTTGCCGTAGAAGATGTGCAAGTCTGCTGAGGCCCAAACTTCAAAACGAGCTGCTCTGCTGGGGCAGCCTCCCATCTGCTCCACCAGACTCTGGTGTGCAAAGCCAGCAGGAGCTTGCCAGTGCTCTCAAAGGTGAGCTTCTGGAGCAGCTGAGATCACTCAGATCCAGTGTGGCCATGAGACATCAGGGTTGTGAGAGTCAGTGGCAGAACAGCACCAGTTCTGGTGATGGCTCCCTGGAGCCCGCCTCCTGGGCCTGCAATGTTAAGTTCCTCTGCCACCGCTGCCTGGGCTCTGGTCCCTGCCTGGCCCACAGAGTGCTGTGTGTGGCTGGTGCTGGGTGCTGAGGGTGGTGGCCAAACCTCTTCTGCCTATGTGGCTTGGTGGTGGTGGCAACTCCTATGTCAATTAAAAAGTACATTAACCAAGTCCACACTGTCAACCCTACCCAGGGCTCCTGTGGGGATATTTGGATTGGAGCCACTCGTGAGTCATGGAGCCCTGGGTCCCCTCATTCATCATCTGAGTCTTAAACTCAAAAGACTATTTTGTTTCCTGGGTGGTTCTTGTTACCTGGAGCTCTTTGCGATTTGGAGCAGTATTCTTTCCAATGTTCTTTCTCTTTACAAAAACCACACTGAGGCTCGGTGCCCATAGCAGAGTGGTTATGGCGCCAGGCATGTACACCAAGGCTGGTGAGTTCAAACCTGGCCCAGACCAGCTAAACAACAATGACAACTGCAAAAAAAAAAAAAAAAAATAGCCAGGTGCTGTGGCAGGCACCTGTATTCCCAGCTACTTGGGAGGCTGAGGCAGGAGAATCACTTAAGCCCAAGAGCTTGAGGTTGCTGTGAGCTGTGATGCCACAACACTCCACCGAGGGTTTGAGACTCTGTCTCAAAAAGACAAAACAAAACAAAAAGCGCACTGGCTGTATCTCACCCTGGGGTGACATTTCCTGCCCCTTCCTTTTGACTGAGTCAGAGGATCCTTGATTGGCACAGCTAACAGAACACGCACAGGTTCCAGTTTCTGTTCTTCCCTAGCCTGATAGACTTTAAAGTTGGTATCAACAATCTGGGAGGGATTCATGTCAATTGCCCCTTCCACACAGTGCAACTTCCTCTTTTTATCTGCAGCACTCTGTCCTTTAAATGTATTGATTACATGCAAATTTTCAGGGGCTTCTGGATCCACGTCTTTGTATTTCTGATATGTCTGATAGATGTGTTCCCAAAATTCAGTAGGATCTTCATCAGTTGCATGCTCATTAGGATCGCCACTTGTGGAGGTCCACTAATACTCTGCCAGCTG
This sequence comes from Perodicticus potto, assembly GCA_963574655.1. Classification (NCBI taxonomy): domain Eukaryota; kingdom Metazoa; phylum Chordata; class Mammalia; order Primates; family Lorisidae; genus Perodicticus; species Perodicticus potto. The sequence continues at coordinate 9,559 of CAUYRH010114366.1, read as the reverse complement.
TCCTTGCACATTCAACCCCCCATCTGATGCTGCTGTAATGGAAATTGCCCTGCCCCAGCTATGGGTGCCCTCTGACCAAATTGAGTTCCCTGCTGGGTCTTGGCTGAATGGTCAACTTACAGCAGTAAGTCTATGTCTAAAAAGAGAATGGTGTTACTATAATAACACTTGGCCAGTGCATGTGCTGGAGGTGAGGAGAAGTGGCTGTTGAATGGGGGTGACTCTTCCCAAATCTGCTTCCTTTTTCTTAACAAGGTTCGAGTTGTGAGGACTTGCATCTAATTTAGGGAGGGAGAGACAAGAGTTCCCTGTAGCTAAACAGGGTCTGGAGAGATCCATTACTCTTTCACCCTGAAAAGACGGTGGTTTTGCTGGAAAACCCAGGGGCTGCTCCCTGCCTCTTCCAACCACAGCAGCAGTGTGGGTGCAATCCCACCATGGCATTGATGGCCCACCCAGGAATGCCCAATTCTATTACTGAAAGTTTGATACTTGGCTTTGAGGTCAAATGAAGAATAAGGTTTTGAAGAAAAAGAAAAAGAAGTTTATGAATTTGCTGGCAAATGAAGAGGATGGCAGACTCTCCTCCTATAAAACCACTGTCCTCCACAGACAGCTATTGCAGTTCAAAGAGTTATTGCTACTTCTCCTGCTGGATGGACAACTACTGGTAACTCCAGCATAACCCACAGCTGCCTTAGAAAACTTGAAAAGTTCTATTTTCTCTGACCTAACGCAGTAAGTAGAAATTCCAGGGATGCAGATTTTGACTTGATATAAAGAGGATCCTTCTGACTATAACAAAGGTCCAATAAGAGAATTGAAGACTTTGTGCCAGTTGTGCTCTTCCTGGCCTTACATTAAAAGTCCGTAGTCTACCAGAGACAAAAGACCAGGGACTCTGCATTGAGTGGGGTGACGTGATGCCTCCAAAGATGATTTTGAGCTCTGAGGTTCAGCAATGCTACTGCTTGGATGTGGCAAATCCCTTGTCCCTCTGAGGCTCAGTTTGTCTATCCAGAAGCTGGGCATGGTATTTGCCACATTTCTAATTTATCTGGACCAGGATGTTTATGTGATGCTCTGAGATTTGTTGATCAAAGAGGCCAGAGGAACACAGACTCCCTAAAGACCTAGACTTAAGTAATAACAGGAACTCAGCAACTGACAGACTATAATTGCGCATCCATAATAATAGTAATTAATGCAAGAATAATAATTCATTCTCTATTTCCTATTGCCACTTTTCTTCTGGGTGGCTCACAAGCCAAATAGAAAAAATTTTAGCCACTTCTGGGATATGACCGTATAATAGTGATTTAATGTTTGTTTGTTTTAGCAGTTTTGGCTTTTGACATTATAAAAGGGCTGTATTGTCTATAAAAAATTTAGAAAGGCAGAAATCAATGAAGGATAGTATTAATTTAAATCAAATGAGACTCCCACAAGCCAGCGACAACTACTATTGGCATGTATCTTGTATCTTAGTGTAATTCTTCCCAATCTTTTTTTCATATAGAAATACATTGTTTTACAAAATAAAAGCATTAATAAACCAATTTCTAACTTTACAACACATATCAGTCTTTCCGAGTCACAAAGTATGCTTTTAAAAATTATTTTTGACGGCTTCACAGGGTTGTATTATACAATATATGTTTACATATTAAAATATAAAATTATTTTATATGTTATTACATATTAAAATATAAAAATAACATATATTAATAGGTAAACATATTAATATATTTTTACCTATTTTTGTAGGTTTAGGTTGTTTCCAATTATTTTTGCTATTGGCAATGAAATTTTTGAGGCCAAAATCTTGTGCATATTTGAATGTAAATGCCATGGACCTGGACCTTAGAGTGGAATTTCTGATTCAAAATATATAAACTTTATTCAGATTTTTGATATTTATTTCCAAATTGTCCTTCCAAGTGTTTGTGTCTATTATACACAAGGCATCAGGGCACGCAGGTACCCATTTCTCCATATCTTCTTTAATTTTAGTTATAATTATTACATATTTGCTAATTTTGTAAGTAAGCATACAATGATATCTCATTTTTAATTTGCATTTTCCTGTTTATTACTAAGCTTGACTATTTATTCAGAATCAGTATTTGTTCATATTTCTTCTTTTGTAAATTGTACGCTCATGTTCTTTGTTCATTTTTCTATAGGACAATTCTTTTTTTTTCCCGTTATTGATTTATATATATTATAAACACCAAATCTTTGCTTCCTTTACAAGCTGCAAATGTTTCCCTTCATATTGTTGTTTGCTTGTTGTAGTATCTGATAGGACAAACTGATGCTCATTCCATATGAAGTTTATTTTAGCTAGTTGACAATTTCTGTAGCTATGGTCATTGGAAACATTTTTTTCCATTAGATATTTTTAAGTAGTTATTTATTGCTGATATATAGTAAAATTGCATTTTAAAAACATATGTTTTAGGCTCGGTGCCTGTGGCTCAACGGGCTAAGGTGCCAGCCACATACACCTGAGCTGGAGGGTTCGAATCCAGCCCGGGCCCGCCAAACAACAGGTTGCTGGCTGCAACCAAAAAATGGCCGGGCATTGTGGCGGGCGCCTGTAGTCCCAGCTACTTGGGAGGTGGAGGTAGGAGACTCGCTTGAGCCTAGGAATTGGAGGTTGCTGTGAGCTGTGAAGCCACAGCACTCTATCCAGGGTGACAGTTTGAGGCTCTGTCTCAAAAACAAAAACATATGTTTTAGCACAACACAACTAAACTATCAAGTACTATTCCACAGAAAACAGAACAATAATTTGTTTCAAAAGAGAACAGATCAATCTTAAAAACAGAGTTTGATGTTGTTACTGGAATTTCTTCTTCAGTAGGTCCTTGGTCCTGGGGATTAGAAGAATAAATCCACCGACCACGGATCAGTGGTAAGAAAGGATTTATTTTACAGAAAAGAATACGAGAAAAAGCACCAGAGCTGGCAGAGAGAAAAACCCAAGTTGGAAAAAAATCTCCCCTCCTGGGTCCTTGGTCAACAAATGAATGGATACAATCCCTTCCATTCTGGCCTAGGAAACTTACATGAAATTGACCCGGACTGGGAAATTCGGGGTTTCGGTTCTGCTCCAAGTGCAAGGGGAGGGAAACAGAGGCCCAGGACCAAGACACCACTGCACTCCCTGAGCTGGCAACTTGGAGGTGTCTCTGAAGCAGTTACCTGGCCCCTCTGGCCTCTGTAGCCTTCTGCAGCCCCTCTGCTTACCCTCCAACCCGCTGGCTCCTCTGCCCACCACTGCCGCACCAACACCCCCAGGGTGGAGAGGGCAGGTCCTTCCCTCCTCTCCGCTGCGCTGGCTGGGCCGCCAGCAGCCCTGTATCAATGTGATTCCATCATATGGGGACAGATTTCTCATTCCAATTGTCCCACTGGAGTCTTATGCACCTGCAGCAGCCAACCAGCTTAAACATACCCAAAGGAGCCATCTTCAGGAGCACAGATTCCCTAAAAGAGAGATTTAAAATACTACCCAGAGGTAGAAGCTCACCCCTTCTACCTCAGAAGGGAACATCATGCACATAGCAAGCTTAAGAATAAGCTATTCAAATGTCCAAGGTATTTAATAGTCAAGCTGATGTGTCGAGGAAGGCAGTCAGGATTAGGAGGCACTTTTGCAAATAGATGAATTCTTTCCATCATTAAGATACCAAAGCACTGAACAGTATGTCCTCTTCCTCAAGGCCGATGATGCTTGAGTTCCATATTTTAGTTGTGACCCAATGAGAAGGTTAAGATGAACGTAATTGCAGTCAAAGGAGACAGCAACAAACTAGGTGGCCAGAATGGTGATTAGGGCTTCCCGGTGAGGACCCTTGGGGATAAACCGTGGCAGGAAGGCCCAAGAAAGCACTGTGAGGTCTTTGTATACAATACATGGCTGTCACCAAAGCTGCCACCTCACCACCTGCTGCTGCACTTTGGTCCCCTTGAAGTTCGAATATTTTAAGAGTTAGTTCCCTCTTATTTCCTGGTAGATAATAATATCTGCAACTGATAAAGATTTTGTCAATTTCCTATATGTATGTCTTTTTCTTCTTTATCTCTTTTTGCTTGTTTTAATGAATCAGCTAACCATTTTGGACTGATGAGTAAACAGGCTTTACCCTATAAACCATTGGAATGCTTCTAACCTTTTACTTCTAAATATATTGTTGACAGTTTGTTCCAGAAATGATATGTTAATTATAGTAAGAAGCTTCTTTCTTTTCCTTATTCACTAAGAATTCTCTTTTCCTGGCTCGGCGCCTGTGGCTCAACAGGCTAAGGTGCCAGGCACGTACACCTGAGCTGGCAGGTTCGAATCCAGCCCGGGCCCGCCAAAAAACAATGACGACTGCTACCAAAAAATGGGCCGGGCGTTGTGGCGGGCACCTGTAGTCCCAGCTACTTGGGAGGTGGAGGCAGGAGACTCGCTTGAGCTCAGGAATTGGAGGTTGCTGTGAGCTGTGATGCCACAGCACTCTATCAAGGGTGACAGCTTGAGGCTCTGTCTAAAAAAAAAAAAAAAAAAAAAAAAAGGAATTCTCTTTTTAAAAAAGAGTTACTGAATGTCTCTTTGTCATTTTCCTAAATGACAAATTATAATAATAGGTAAATTATAATAACAGGTTTTCCATCATTGAGCCAAAACTGCATTCTGGAATAAACCATTATATCTGGAATAAACCCTTAGAATATACATTGTGTGGTATATTATTTAAAATATATTAAATAATATATATATTTTATATTATTATTATTATTTATTATTTTATTTTATATTATTTATAAATATTTTTATATTATTATTTATAAATATTATATATTATTATATAACATATAAATATTATATTAAATAATATAAAATTATTTGTATTATTTATAAAATATTTTTTATATTATTATTATAATATTATTTTATTTTATATTATTTATAAATTAAATAATATTTCTTTTTGAAATATACTGTTCAAAAAGACTGGCTAGTGTTTTATTTGGGAATTTTCCCTATGTATTGATAAAAAAATAGATCTTTAATTTTCTTGTCATTCATGTCATTTTGTAGTGCTATGTTAGCTTTATTTTGTAAATTGAATTTTATTTTATAAATCAGAAAACCTTTTACACTTTTGTGTTCTCTGTAGAAATTTTTAAAAATCTTTCCCTTAATTGCTTTTTTCTTAATGGCCTGAAATAACACTCCAGTGAATTGTATGGATCTTTCCTTCTAGAAGGTTATGTCCCGAGTCACTAGTGAGGGCCACTCATCAATGTACTCTCTCTGTACATCTTTAGCCTCTGCCCCAGTCTAACACCTTTAAGGTCCATTCCAAGATATGCTTCTTGGCTTTTCCAGTACCTATAGTAAGGTCCTTCAGTTCCTTCAGGATCAAGAACCATATATCTACCCTCAGACAGGGTGTAACATGCTCCTGGCTGTTAGACTATGGGCAACTCTAAGTGATGAGGATGAACATCTCATGGTACCTGCCCCTAGGGAAGTTTTTGCAGGTCTCCAGGCAAGGAAAGCCACTCCCCCTGATAAAAGTCCAGACAGTTCAGGGGAGTCTGGGGGTTTAAGATTATTTAGGTCTTGGGTGGTGTCTGTAGGAGTAGGGCACTGGCCCTATATGCTAAAGGTGGTGGGTTCAAACACAGCCCCAGCCAAAAACTGTAAAAAAAAAAAAAAAAAAAAAAAAAAAAAAAGATTATTCAGGTCATATTCCAAATGTCTCCATCTCAGTTCCCAGAGATCTCCCTTTTTGTGTTACTCTAACATGTGAGAACTACTGTGGGTACATGCTATCACCTTTTGTATTTTCCTACTTTTACAGTTAGATCCTGGGCCTGATTTTTTGCCTCATAGCTTCTAGAAAGAAGGGGTCTCATTAAACATTTCTATAGAAACAATTTGGCTTACACAGAATGCTTTGTGAGTGGAGAGTTGGCTGTCTAGATTCCATTATTTTCTTTTTCTTCAAGTGTTTCTGTGAAGTTAATAAAACCAGACAACTCCATGATCTATATAATTACCATTGTCTCCAACTGTTCAAACACTATCCCTACCACTCAACCCAACATCCTCTTCTACCTGTACCTCATCCCAGTCAATGCCAGCTAAGAGTCCTGGTAACTATGATGTCAATTCATGTTAGGAATCCTTGTCACCCTACTGTTGACTGATGGCCATCTTATTCATGAGTGGCCCATCTAAAGTCCTGCCCTGAAGGCTCACTTTCTAGAACAGCCTTTGGTGCCCACTGTCTTAGGCTGGGTTTCCCTAAAAGCAGAGCCTGAGACAAAGGCTTATGTGTGATTGATTTTCATTTGGGGGTGTGGACCTAGGTCTTAGGACAGGAGCAAAAAAAGATAGGACACTGAAACAAGGAAAGAGGGTGAGTCAAAACAAGGATGTGGTATGAAGTTAACCAACTTCTGCAGGTGCTCAGTTCCAACAGACACTTTGCAGTAGGACTTGCAGCTCAGAGTCTCGCTCCCATGAAAAGAGATAGGAAAGCATTTGTCCATTGTCTCCCTTTTGTCCTTCAGTTCTTGGTTGAGGGCTGCCCAAAGGACGTTATCTACTTCTTACCTTGGTTGAGTACGCAGAGTCCCAGGGATATCCTACACTGAGGGTGTCAGAAGTCCTGGGACAGGATGAAGAGAGGTGCCATTAGATTGCACCTGTTGGATACTGTCCAAAGCCAGAACAAAACTGGTAGCCACAGTTGTGGGTAAAATAAGAGCTGAGGCCAAGAGGACTCAAAGTGGTCCCGAAGAAAATCCAGTAAACCATCCCAACACTGCAACTAAAAGTTTTCTTCAATAACTTTTAAAATGTCTTTAAAAATGAATAATGTAATCAGGTTTTCTACCTCCTATTGAGTTCATTTTGGTAACTTACATGTTCCTTGAAAATCATTCCGTTTCATCAAAGAGAGCCAATCATAATCCCCAAAGGCACAATCCTAAGAGCCATAATCCCAAATGTGGAAATCCTAAAAGATCAAAACCCAAAAATATAATTCCAGAAAAGATAATTTTAAAAATTCTTTAAATTATGTTTATTTACAATTTTAAAAGGGGATTTATTTGAGAAACACATGAAAACACTATGGAATATTTCATAGGCCACTTTACATGACAAAATAGGCAATAATAAGATATTTTTATAAGCATAAAATGTCATAAAGAAATTCATCAAAAATGGAAATGTATAAACTCATATCACTATGGTTGGAAATTGTTTAAATGTTGTCATGTGAATCATACTTAATTTCCAAATAAAGTGGTAATAGTTCTCTCGAATATGATGCAACTATCCTGTGATTGTGATTTTCAGAATTCTAGATATTAGAGATTTAGAATTTCGGTATCTTGATCTTTTGGAATTTCAACTTCAACATTTGGGATTAGAGCATTTGGGATTGTGTCCTTTGGTATCATCATCCAAACCCTTCATCAGATTCTCAATCATGTTAGCATAGGTTTTTTTTTTTTCTCTCTCTCCCTTTTTTACTAGAAAAGTTGTCTAATTTACTGTTTCTTGTCTTTGTGAGGATTTTTGTTCTTGTTTTTTTTTTGTTGTTGTTGTTCCCTGAAAATCATCACATAGGATATTTTTATTTTTTATATGTTTTCATTTGACAAAAGTCAGCTGAGATTGAATTATTAATGATACTTTTCTGTTTTTTAGTTAATAATCAATACCTGCTTTTATTATATGACCAAATTCTAACAGCTTTACTTTATACTTATTTAATGCTAAATGTTTTCCTTCTTGAGATGACTATTTCATTCATTTATTTTCACTATTCCTTTTTAAAAATAATAGTAGTAATTTAGAATATAATTTTTTTCTGTATATAGGTTTGTCATTTGCCAGAAGTTTTGAAATCTGGTATTACTATTGTTGTTATTTTCAAAACAGTAATTACATGTTTTATTTCCTTTTTTACCTAAGCATTATTTAGAAGAACATTGCTTAATTTCCTGGTATTTGGATTCTACTACACGTATTTAATATTTTTCTCATTAATTGTTTGTGTTATTAGAATATAGTCAAAGAGAGTTTAAGAATTTACTAATACAGTTTAACCTCTATAAATTGACCACCCAAGTGACTATATTCCACATACAGAGGTGGTCAACATAAGGATCTAGGACTACTGTACTGATGTGTACATGTGGTGCATGTCTGGTCTGTGAAAATAAGGTCAGTGTCAGGAAGTAGTCAATGTAGGGAGGTGGTCAACTATAGAGGTTCTACTGTATTTCTTTAATGACCTAATAAATTATCTTAGTTTATAAATGTCCCAGGGTCATTTTATTTATTTTATTATTTTATTTTTTTATTAAATCATAACTTTGTACGTTGATGCATTTATGGGGTTCAGGGTACTGCTTCAATATACAATATGAAATGCTTACATTGAACTAAGTAACACATCCATCACAATTATACTCATTTCTTAATAGTTTTGAAATGTACCATTGCATCATGCACATTACGTGAGGTTCCCCCAAATACCCTCACTCCTCCCATAAGTCCCCTCCCCTCCTCTCCCCTCTCTCTCTTCTTCCCTTCTACTCTCTGGACTATAGTTATATTTTACCATTCGTAGGAGAGTGTAGGTGATTATATATTGATTTCATAGTGGTATTATGTACATTGGATACTTTTTTTTTCCATTCTTGAAATACTTTACTAAGAAGAATATGTTCCAGCTCCATCCAAGTAAACATAAAAGATGTGAAGTCTCCCTCTTTCTTATGGCTGTGTAGTATTCCATGGTATACACATACCACAGTTTGTTAATCCATTCATGGCTCGATGGGCACTTAGGCTGTTTCTGTGTCCTGGCTATTATGAATTGGGCTGCAATAAACATTCTGGTGCAAATGTGTTAATTGTAAAATAATTTTTGATCATTTGGGCATATATCTAGTAGAGGAATTGCAGGATTGAATGGTAGGTCTACTTTTAGTTCCTTGAGTGTTCTCCAAACTTCTTTCCAAAAAGGTCATATTAGCTTGCATTTCCACCAGCAGTGTAGAAGTGTTCCCTTCTCTCCACATCCATGCCAACATCTATAGTTTTGGGATTTTGTGATGTGGGATAATCTTACTGGAGTTAGATGATATCTCAAAGTGGTTTTTATTTGCATTTCTCTCATGATTAAGGATGATGAGCATTTTTTCATGTGTTTGTAGGCCATGCGCCTGACTTCATCAGAGAAGTTTCTGTTCAAGTCTCTTGCCCACATAGAAATGGGGTTATTTATTCTTTTCTTATTGATTAGTTTGAGTTCTCTGTAGATCCTAGTTATTAGACCTTCGTTGGAAGCATAACCTGCAAAAATCTTCTCCCATTCTGAAGGTTGTCTGTTTGCTTTCCTTACTGTGCTCTTGACTGTGCAAAACCTTTTAGTTTGATCAGATCCCAGTAATGTATTTTCGGTGTTGCTTCAATTGCCTGGAGGGTCCTCCTCATAAAATATTCTCCCAGGCCAATTTCTTCAGGTTTTTT
>CAUYRH010114365.1:0-41211 GCA_963574655.1 Perodicticus potto | reverse complement strand
CCGAACTGAATTCAGAATTGGTTTGTAGCTGCCCTAAAATAGGTTGATTTGTTTTGTTTTGTTTTTTTTTTTTGAGACAGACCCTCGAGCTGTCACCCTGGATAGAGTGCTGTGGCATCACAGCTCACAGCAACCTCCAATTCCTGGGCTCAAGCGAGTCTCTTGCCTCTGCCTCCCAAGTAGCTGGGACTACAGGCACCTGCCACAACGCTCGGCCATTTTTTGTTGCGGCCGTCGTCGTTTGGCGGGCCCGGGCTGGATTCGAACCCGCCAGCTCAGGGGTACGTGGCTGGAGCTTTAGCCCGCTGAGCCACAGGCACCAAGCCAAATAGGTTGATTTGTTGGTGGCTGAAAAGCCAAACAGTATACCATTGAGTTTTCAGGGTGTGGGCTGTGATCTGGTTGAAGAGCGTGGCAGGGAGGTGGAGCGGTGCGGTGCTGAGGCTCTCAGACTGCGGCCGCGGCCGCACACCTGCTGCTCTCTTGCTGCTGTTTGTTCTCAGTACTCTGATTCTAAGGGAGCAGTTTCTCTAAGATCAAAGTCACTTTGATCACCCCAATTTCCTGCAGTGAGGGATGGGAAATGGGTTTGTGAAGGACAGAACCAGGTAGGTCTGGATGTGCTGGCCGCCCCCTGGCAGCCCTCTGTCCCTGCTTCCCTGCTAACAAGATCGTTTTTCTTTCTCCCTGGTGTGCAGTTTTCATGTGTTCCATTCAGGACCACACGCCTCATGGTTGTGAGATGGCTGCCACAGCTATAGGCATGGTCCAAATGTGACTGCCTGGTGTGAACTGTGTGGGGGCAGATGGCTGTCACTTTTCTGTGTCCCTTTTTAAGACAAAGGGAGCCTTTTCAGAGGCTGTGGCTTCATTCCAGGCACAGTGGCCCATGACTGTAGTCCTAGCTACTTAGGAGGCTGAGGCAGGAGGATCGCTGGACTCCAGGAGTTGGAGGTCACAATAAACTATGACGATGCCATTGCATTCTAGCCTGAGTGACACAGAGACCCTGTCTTTAAAAATAAAACAAAAACAGCTATGTGTTCAGCTGACCTTCCCTGCTGTCTTGGCCAGAACTGCCTCGTGATTGAGCCAGTCAGTACAGAGGACACGGTTTTTGAGGACCACTGTCACGAGGCTGATGGCTGACAACTTTACAGTGTTTTGTGCCAGGTGTTGGCCCAAGGATCTTACACATACCAACTCCTCTGTTCCCCTAACAGTCCCACGTGGTGGGTGTTTCTGCTCTACAGACGAAGAACCTGGCTCACAGGCACGTCTTGCCCCGTGACACAGCATGTGGCCGAGATGGGAGTCCCAGGACAGTTGGACGCCAGAGATCACCTTTTTGAGTGTTTGTGCTTTCCTGTGTCTCAAGGTCTCAGGGAAGCCCAGCTCATGTGACAGGTGAGGAAAGAGGTCCCATGTCACAGATGAGTTTGCCGGCACCTCCTCAACCAGATAGGCGCTGGCCTGGGGGAGGCTGGCTGAGCCGTCAGTCTCCACCCCGCCCCAGCGCGGCACATCCCACTCTGGGCTTGGCTCCACAGTTGGAAAGCAGTCAGGAAGTGGTATCTGGGGCAGGGCTGGCCAGGTGAGCTGAAGGAGACGGGACGATTCAAGTGTAGGCTGATAGCAAAGTGGAGGTGTTGTGATCTTTGGCGTTTGAAAACAGCCTCTTGAGAACTCCGAGTGCTCTATCTGGTTCTCGTAGATCGGCCCCAAGAGTGTCATCTTCCTGCTGCCCCTTCTGTTTGCTGGGAGAGTTTTATTGCAGCCACCTCACCTGCTGCCCACCGTCTCCAGGTGGGCTCACACGTGTGTCATTTAGCTGTAGGCTGCTGAGCAGGGAGTCCCATCCACTGGCTGGGAGCAGGAGCGGACCGCACCTTTGGGTGCCTTTCTGTGGGGGTTAGGGGCAGTGCGGCAGCTGGATCGTAGGCACGTAGCCACGTGAAGGTGGGGCCCTGCCGTCTCTGCAGCACACGTGTGGCAGGAGGAGCACGGGTACTTCGTTCTAGTAACTGGCCTTCGCCTCTACCCCACTCGTCTAAAGGGAGCTGACAATAGGTGGCAAGTTGCCCCAAGCTGTGACTTGGACCGCTTGGTAACTGACAGTGTGTCTTGGAGCTGTTGATGGCGTCTCAGCACTTGGGAAGAGCCTGCAGGGGGAGGTGGAACCAACACAGAGACAAGCAGGGCCTGGCAGAGGCTCCACCATTTATGGACACTCACCTGCCCCTGGGTGAGGCAGGCACACTGGGGCTCTAGTTTCAAAAGCTGGAGGTCTCTGTTGGTGGCCATTGACACAGGCCCCGGACTTGTGTGGGGCACAGGGACATGGAACTCCTGAGGGGGCTGGGCACATCCTCTAACTCTCCACTCTTGTACCAAGAACGTGGCTCCGTGCTCCTCTCTGAAGTGCAGTGAGTTTCTAGAGTGAGAATGCCCCCATGCTGCGGTTATGTTTTCCTGAACCCTGCATGGCCGGCTCTGGACAGCTGCATCGTTGAGACCAGAAGGAAAGATGAGCTGTCCAGATGGGGTGAGGGGCTGGGGCTGGGGCTGGGGCTGGCGCAGTTTGGTCCCTCACAGTTAAGTGGGTGGAAGCATCTATGAAGCCATATTATGGGTTTACAGGGGACTTGTGCCCCCACTTCCTTTTTTGCCAGAAAAACATGCTGAATATGTTTTCTGCAACAGCTCCTCTGCCCCCACTGCCAATCCTGTTTCCCTAGAAGGAAGAGAGCCAGGCTATTACGTCCAATGCCGTTTTCCCAGGAGTCTGTATTTATTTAAAATCCAAACATGATTTTGTTATTTCTAAAGCACTACTGATACAGTGTGTCTAAATATAAACCGTGTTCATTTAGCATCTGAAGTGCGCTTGGGAAAGGAGGCCACAGAAGTTCCTCTCCTAACTAAAATCTGAAGCAGTCAGACTCAACACAATAAGGGCTTCAACTTTAAAAATGGTTTATTTTTTTCTTTAACAAAATTTTAGAGCTTTCTCCCTGTATATCCCAGTTTATCCCTAAATTAAAAGAAAAAAAATGAAGAGAAAAAAAGGAAGGAGAGAAAGAAAGGAAAATAAAAGAAACACAAGTGGCTGCCCCCTGCTGGACAGCACTTTAAGGCACGTCCACCCACACTGGTCTCGGTACTTCTAGAAACATTCAGCGAGACCTCTGGCTTTCCAAAAGTAAAGCTGCTCGGTTATTAAATTAATATTTATTACTACGAGCCAAAGGTGCATAATAAGGAAATATGTCAGTAAAAGAAACAGAGTGGCCTGTACATGGCAGCGCAGGGTTTCCAGCATTGTCAGTCATGACGTTTAGAGTTTTGGTATCAAAGCCCCCCACGGACACCCAGGAGGACGCAGTCTGCACCCCCACATGCTCTCCTGAGGTTGAGTAGTTTTTGAGGACTGGGAAGAGGTTTGCTAGTCAAAGTCCAGCTGCTCACATCTAAGTGCTCCACAGAATTGGACACGTCATTTAAGACACAGAAACTCTTTGACATGTCCAGAGGAGATGAAGGTTCTAATAGTGGTTTTGACAGTAGAACCGAGAAGGGAAAGCAGGCCACCTGTTCAGCGAGCATCAGTTCTAGAAAGGACTGGAAAGGTGGCGTGTGCAGCAGGAGCTGGGCACACAGGCAGAGGTGCTATGCCCAGGGTCACCCCCTGCCCTTCTCTTTAGTTCTGGTTTCACATCGGTGACGCAGGGCTGACAATCTGTAAATGCACGTGACAACCAAGCTAAGAACAGGCTGGTGTCTGAGGAAGTCAACCATCCCTCTGTCCCAAATCAACTCAGGTGCTGTATTTAAGTTGGATAGTGATCTGTGCTGAAATTAGGAGGAAAACATCTTTATATTTTCTTTTCCTTATCTGTTTTGATTGAGGCTACTCAGGAATATGTCACCTTAGCCTTCCCAGGATAACTTCAAGCCCCCAGACCATGCCAGGCCTGTTCCACCACCACCCTGCCTGCCCACCAGGTCTCCAGCTAGGAGAGGCTGGGGTGCCGTGGGCAGCAGCGGCCGCAGCAGTGAGGGTGTCTGATCAGCTAGGTCAGAACGAACCCTCAGAGCCGGAGTAATTCCCATCTGTCTCCCAAGTATGGAGAGAGCACTGATACTTTTGCATCACAGTTTTAACTCAGACCAAAGGGGGAACAGGACGCAGATGAGGACCAGACGATGTGGGGGGAGATGAAGCCCAGAAAACAGACCACCCTTCCCAGTATGGCACAGGCTCTGTCAGTGCAGATGACTAAGCGTCTAGACGGGGGAAGAGGTGATGGGGCACGTGCAGATCCTACACAGACCTGTCAGAGTGGGCAGGGCCACGTGGCCACACCTGTGCTTAATGCGTGAGCAGTAAGTTTTCTGGTAAAAAGGGTGGCTGGGGGTCAGATGTGGTATGAGGTCACACCTGCCTGGCACCTGTGTGTAGGGTATCTAGGTGTGTGTGGCAGAGCTGAGCCAAGTGCACCAGTCTGGCCTCAGAGTCGTCCCTGTGCTTGTGATGAAGCAGAGGATGTGGCACCTGAGGCTCCACCACAAGCTGACAACACTTGCTTCCAGGTTATCAAGTAGAACACGGAACCTGTACCCTGCGCCCGGAGACCTGGCGTGGCAGGTGCTATCTGAAACTCCCCACGTGGATAGAAAGAGAAGCTTCTGGTCCTCGGGGCCGCCCAGGGCTCTGTGCACTGGAGAGGATGTCACCACTCTGCACGTGGAGGGCTTCCTGGCTGTGGGGGGACAGACAGTGTCACTGACTTGCGGTCATGGGGATGGTGGGGGTCACTGAACTGAAGGGTTTGGAAAACTCCAAAGTTTGTTCCAAGTTAGAAGAGGCCCCAGGGACAGGTGCTGGCAATGGTGCTAGGTATTCCCACACCACCTCCCTGAGGACACCGTCACCCTCCCGCCAGCCCAGTGTGTGAGGATGGTGGGTTCCCCACACGCTGGCCATGTGACATGTCTCAGACTCTTGGGTTTTCCAATCTGCTAGGGGAAAACTCGTAGCAAAGTAATCATTCCCTTCACTTTTGAAACCGAAGCATAACATTCATGGAATGCGCAGACTGTAAACACACAGCTCTGTGGACTGCCACAAACGTACACCTCTGTTGACACGAGGCAACTTTGCCCCTTTAGTCCCCAGCCCAAGGGAACCCCTTGGACCCTGACCCAGGACACACACAAATGACCGCGTCATTCGAGAGCTCTGCTGGCACTTGCACAGCTTGGTCCTTGAGCTCAGCACCATGGCCTGGCCCACCGCTGGGCAGTCTTTCAGCCGTGCCAGATTTGGCAGTGATTAAAGTTGCTGCACATTTTTGGTACACCTTGGTGCCTACATGGTGTGAGGACACACTTCAGGTGGAATTGCTGTGGTTCAGGAAGGTCCCCACATCTTCCACAGTGGCTATCCCCATGCCCCCGCAGGGCACAGGAGGCCCAGTCCCATTGCCTCCTTGCCACACTGGTGTCAGTAGCCTCTTTCCATTTCAGCGTCTCTGGTGGGTGTGCAGGGGGATCTGCGAGGAGCCTGAATTCACATTTCTCACTACGCTCGTGCGTAGTGCTGGTGGGGCACATTTTTATATGCCGGCCAGCAATGTGCACTTCCTTTCCTGTGAACTGGCCCTAACCTTTACCTGTACAGGAGAACCTCTGTAGAGCGACCACACAAGGGCCTGTAAGAGACTGGGCAGCATGTGGAGGTGGCCACTAAGGAGCCAGGCCTGCTGCACTGACAGGCACATGGCTTCACGTCCAGCCCGCGAGGATCAGGTCACCGTCAGGAGGTGCTCGGTGCAGGGAGGGGTCAGCCACTGGTTTTATTTCACCCAGTCTGGCTGACAAGTGTGCCCACACCTGCCCTGCAAAATGCTGAGTAGACAGGGGTTAGGTAGCACAACAGCGGCAGGACCGGGGACACGGGGAAGGCGAGCTGGGTGTTGCGCCCGCGCCGTGGTCTCAGGCAGAACACCAACCCCCTGCATGAGGCGGGGTAAGTGGAAACAGCAAGGCACGCCAAGGGGCTCGTGTCAAAAGAGGAAGACACAGAAGATGTCCCTGGGAGGATGTGCAGGTGACAGCCATGCCTGTCCATATGGGAGGATATGGGTCTTCTCAGTGAAAGTCTTTGTGGCTTTTACATTTAAAGGTATGTGATTCTATTAACTTTCTAAAAAATAGATAAAATAAGTGAAAAACAAGATGGTAAGTGGTGACATCACCGTGCTGGTAAAGCTTAACTGTTCCAATGTTGCGCAAATGAGGTGTGTGAGGCTGGGGATAAGATTTTCAGTGACAGACAAAAATTTAAAAAATGCCCTACCTGAGACAACAGACAGAAGTGCAGGTGACAGGCCGGGAAAGGTGCTGGATGACTCAAAATGGCAGCCCTGCTGATAGCTTAACAGGTGAGAGGTCTGAAGGAGACAGTCTTATCACATTTGAATGGAGAAGAAGGCAAGATTTTAGTGTGCATCTATTAAATGTGCCAGACAGTTTTATATGTGACTCTAAATAACGTATGCTTCCCTCACTTACAAATAGGGAAACCTCAAAGCAGCCAGATCCTTCGTTCGTGAGGGCCCCACGAGGTGTACAGCTGTGAGTGGGGGTGAACTGCCCCTTGACCTCTGGGGGATCCCTAACATGGTGGAGAAGGTGCTACCCAGGAGTCACCCACGGCACAAAGAGCACAGAAGAGGCAGTAGAGGAACAAAGGAAGCAGGGCGTCATCTGAGGCACCACAGCAGGGGGCACCACTCTGAGGTCCATGTGTGACTCCAAAATGAACGAACTCACTGAGCACGTGTCCCCTGAGCATCAAGACACTGTTCTAGGTCCTGAGGGTATGGCTGTGAACTACAGAGCAAAGCCCCACCGCTTCTGCCACAGTCTAGATCCTTCCATCCTCACTGCCCAGTCTCATTCACCGTCGCCGTCACTTAATCAGCACGATGGTGTCCTCACTAGTCTCCCGCTTCCACTATTACCCCGAAGATCATTCGCCATCTACCGGCCAGTAATCACTTCCGAGGGTCCCACTTCCAACCCCCGGAGGCTCCCGGACCACACCCCAATTCTCAGCGTGGGGCCATGGCCCTGAGGGTCTGCATGCCTAGCCCTGCCTGCCTGGCCACCTCTACCTGGACCTCTCTTTCTGTGGCTAGACACGACCCCCAATGGCAAAGGACACCAAAGGACACGTTGCTGGGCAGGAGGAAAGGGAAGTAGGTGAGCAGGGTCTGGTCAGGTGTGTAGATCACGTCCAAGGCCACTGAGTGGTCTGAGTAGGAAAAGATGGCATCTACCCAGGTGGGAGCAATTTGAGCCTCGGAAAGGCTGACTTAGGAGAAGGCCAGAGTTACTGAGACTGGGGTGGGGAGAGACGGAGACACCCACGTGGCCCCTGGTGTGGCCTGTGTGGAGGTACCACAGGCCAGGGGCTGGGGCTCCTGGCGATGAGTTGGCTGAACAGGATGAACTGAGCCTCACAAAGCAGGTGTGTGACTCGAAGCTTCTTGAGGCTGTTGCAGGAGCCTGGAGGCTGGGAGAGAGCCCAGCTGTGCACCGAGGTCCACAGCTCCCCAAGTAGAAGCAGAGTGAGCCCCCAGGCAGCGTGACCTGAGCAGCCTGTGTGATGGGGAAAGAGCAAGCAGGTGCTGGAGTGGGAGGCCAGATGGGGGACAGAGAGGGCTGAGGGCACTGAAGACACAGTGGCCCTTGGGGGCAGCGAGGCTCTGACCCTGGGAGAGAGAGTGAGAAGGTGGAGTGGCAGCGGACGGGTGGGGGCTGGCTGGGGATGCCAACAGTGTGGGTGCCGGAGACCGGAGGGCTGGGAGCCTAAACCAAAGGCCATGGCCCAGGCAGCGTGGCGAGGCTGCAAGTGGTGGGAGGAGGAGAGAGGACGTCTCACAAGGCCTCTTCACGTGTCCACAGAAGGCTCCAGGACCTGAGGGGCAGCCTAAAGACCACGACATAGTGTGTGGCAGAGGAGCGCCCATGCTGTGACAGCCCCATGGCAAGCTCCCAGCCCCGGTCAGGTTTCCAGCCGGAGTGAGAAGTCAGAGGGCGACTGCAGCAGGGGCTGTCAGAGCCCATACTGATAATTACCTTTTCTTTTTCCCCAGAGTGACTTGTTTCTGTTTTTCTTTTCCAGAGTCATCTCTGATTGTACTGAAATCGTCGTCGTCATCCACCAGGAGATTCTACATTTCAAAATAATTAATGAGCAATGTTTTCAGACACCTTTTTAGCCTACATTTAAAAGAGATGTTTTAAAAACTACCTATGCTGACAAAAGGAGGTATTCAAGTTTACATCAACTAGGTTAATAACTGATAAAAACCATTCTTGTGCTCAATGAAACAACCTTGGGGTGGCAGGAAGAGCTTCGTAAGGGAAATGAACTTGCAGCTGTCTAACCTTTGCCTTCAACAGCAAATGCTCCCCTGGGCGTGAGTCCAGCACAGTGGTCTGTGTTAGGCACAGACAGTGCAGGAGGTGTCCACACTCCCGAGGCTACACTAGAAACAGCATCAGCCTGCTTCCCTGTGTGCATCTCTAGCTGACTGTGAGCTTCGGAAAGGCACAGACGTGTCTTCTAACTCCTCGAAATTTCCCTCAAGCCTCTGGTTCCACTGAGTGAGCAGAACAGGTCTCCCAGCCCCCCAGACAGGGAAGGGTTTCTGACACTCCTTACCGTAAATACTGGCCTCACTCTCAGCTGCCCATGGGGAGGGCACCTCGGTGAGTGCTCGGCATACAGTAGATCACGCAGGCAATGCTGGCTATTAGTAGTAGTAGTATCCTTTTACCATGTTTGCCTCATTTCTAAAGGAAAAAACTTGGCAGATGGCCCTCCCTTTTCCTACAGGTAACCTGACACTGAGTTCAGTGTTACTGCCCCCACCTTCGCTTTTATTCTGTGACTCCTCAGAGACATAATCCTCTGTGAAACCTCACATTTTAGGTGGTTTTATCCTGTATGTAAGTGTTCATCCTGTGACTCTTTCAACAGTAAATATTTGGGTGTATTTTCTTTCTTTCTTTTTTTTTTTTTTATTAATTTATTGTTGGGGATTCATTGAGGGTACAAGAAACCAGGTTATACTGATTGCATTTGTTAGGTAAAGACCCTCTTACAATTGTGTCTTGCCCTCAAAAGGTGTGGCTCACACCAGGACCCCACCCCTCGCTCCTTCCCTCTCTCTGCTCTTCCTTTCCCCGCCCTCCCTCCTCTCTCTGGCTGTATTCTCCTGTTGATGTTTGCAGCTCTCGGCCATTTGTTTTAACTGCTGTGTATTATGCCACCGTAGCAATACTTGTTTTTTCACGTATCCCCTTTTGAGGGGCTCATTTAAGGTCTTTTCACTTTACACTATTACAGGCAGTGCTTCACGAACAGTCTGCCCATTTCTGTGTGTGTGTATTTGGATTTTTCTAGGATCTCTCTAACTTGGTTGTGAAGAACTGAACACTGGAAGCTTATCTCCAGATCACCTGCACCAATCACAGCTCTGCTGGGGGAGCAGGTTCTGCCTGTCAAGTGGGGCTCACTGGCCCCGCAGTCCTCTCCTGTGAACTGCCAGGTGGCAGCCCTTGCTCATCTCTCCTCTGCTGGGTCATCTTTTTTTTGAAGTGGTTTGTAAAAGTGTGACACATATTCTGGATAATAACCTGCTACTTACATTATTGCATGTGTCTTCCCCTGATTGTAACTTGCCTTTTCACTTTTAATGGTTTTCAAAGTCATAAAGATTTTCTTCTAAAGGTTGAAAATAAATGCTTCTCACTTCTATGTGTTCAACCTCACACTGACTGCCATATGTGGTTGTGAGCAGACGAAGATAGGCGCTTTATGGGCCCTGAAGCTTACACCAGTTGAATATCCCTGATCTTAAAATCTAAAATCCAAAATCTAAAACTTTAAACACTGACTTAATGCTCAGAGGAAATGCTTATTGGAATTTTTCAGACTTCGTTGGATTTTTGGATTAGGGATGCTCAACTAGTAAGTACAATGCAAATAATTCAAAATCTCAACTCTGAAATACTCTTGTTCCCAAGCAATTTTTTTTTTTTTTGAGACAGAGACTCAAGCTGTCACCCTAAGAACGCCATGATGTCACCGCTCACGGCAACCTCCAACTCTTGGGCTCAAGCCATCCTCTTGCCTCGGTTTTTCTATTTTTAGTAGAGACAGGGTCTTGCTTTTGCTCAGGCTAGTCTCAAACTCGAGAGCTCAAGCAGCTCACCCACCTTGGCCTCCCAGAGTGCTAGGATTACAGGCATGAGCCACTGCGCCTGGCCTCCCAAGCATTTTGAGTAAAGATATCCAACCTGTATACATTTGGTAACCCTCTTTAAGTCAAAATTGTGAATACAGTTTTCCCATGCAGATAACCAATTCTCCCAGCACCATTCACTAAATAATTCATTTTTAATGTTGCTTCACATATCTGTCAAATTCCCTGTATGTGATTCTGGTTTGGAGCTGTTTGTCTATCCTGCCTCAAAACTAGCTGTCACCATGGCAGTGTAATCATTCCTCATGCTTATAAGGTAAGGACCTTGGCGTTGTTCCTCTTTAAAAATATCCTAGCTCTCTGGCTCTTTGCTCTAGCATATGAATTTATTCAATTTATTTGATTTAACCTAATCCATGTGGATTTTCACTGGAATTATACTAAATGTATAGATTTGGGAAGAAGTGACATCTTTGCTGTTGTGAAGCTCCCCTTACAAAAATAACGGCCAGGCTCTGCATCTGACTGTAGCTTACTTTAATACAGTTCGGTTATATTTTTCTAATACTCTCCAGAAGGTTTTAGATATCTTTTGCTGGTTAAGACATTTATACTCTACACTTAACAGATTAGACATGTACGCTTGCAATATGCACCATGCATGTCTTAACACAATAATTAAGTTAATGAGGTGAAGGATGTATTAACGAGTTTGATATAAGCATTCCAAACTGTATATAAAATCAGCACATTGTACCCCTAAATGTAGTAATGTATACATGATCTATGTGTTTATAACTTACTAAAAAAAAAAAAGAAAACTGCTGGATGTGTTTATGTGTACCTTGAGGTTTTGTGTATCTATCTTGGAATCTTTAGAACTCTCCATCAGATTCAGTGGTTTTGCTGGATAGTCTAATCTTTAGTCACCTTTCTAAGAATGATTTTATATTTTCTCTCGTTTCTTTTATCTCCCTTTCAACTTTTAATTATTTACTTTTCTCTGGTGAGAGGGAGGTATTACAGGTTTAGTACCATGTTGAATACAAGTGGTGATTAAGGGAATCCTTCTTGGGGTCTGACTAATAAAAATACTTTTAAAGGGTGGCGCCTCAGGGCACTGGCCCCATATATGGAGGTGGTGGGTTCAAACCTGGCCCCGGTAAAAAAAAAATAAAAAAAAACACTTTTATTTAAAGTTTTTGATATGACTATTGCAGAAGGTTTTCAGGAAGTACCTGTGTTAAGTTAAGGTGTTTCCATCTATTCCTAGCTAGTTTGTGCTAAATTGTCTTTTAATTTTTTTTGAGCCAGAGTCTTGCTCTGTTGCTCCAGGTAGAGTGCAGTGGTGTCATTGTAGTTCACCGTAACCTCAAATTCCTGGGCTCCAGCAATCCTCCTGCCTCAGCCTCCGGAGTAGCTGGGCTCAGCCTCCCACAGTGCTGGGATTACAGGCACTCTGATTATGGTCACTGCACCTTGCTTAGGTTCTTTTTCTAAATCACGAATGAAAACGAATTTTTAATATTAAAATCTACGGTATGCTTTTCTTTTCTATCTGTTGGACCAGCCATGTGATTTTTCTTCTTTAATCTGTCAGTACAGTGATTATATCATATATTCTTGACACTGCTGTCCTTGAATTCTTTGGATAAACCTACTCTATTGTCACATAGTAATATTTTTAAAAACATACTTGCTCGGTTTGATGTGCTAGTATTTTATTTAGAATTTTGCATTTATGGTCATAAGTGAAACTGGTCTAAATTGTTATCATCCTCGGCAGTTCTGGTACTGGGGTTTATTGTTTCATAGAACAGGGTGCCTGGCTTTCCCTGTATTATCCACTCTCTGAAACAGTTTGTATAAAATGGGATCATCTGTGTCTTAAAGATTTGATAAAATTTTTCTCTAAAATCATTTGAAACTTGTGTCTTGTCTAAGTGATGCTTGCTGTTAATCACCTTACCTTAACACCAATAATATCTCCATCTTTCAAGTAATAAGGTGCCCCTTGCAAATTATCTTGCTTTTTCTTCTTTTTTCTCTTGGTAATTTGCTGGCTCTAGAGGAAAACAAAGCATTTTAATACTCAGTCTCAAATTCTTACTAGATTCCTCATCCCTGTGAAAAGCTGCAGTTAACCTATTTGCTAGGCCAGGAAGGCACATTTCTCCAATAAAGCCTCACAACTTTACCCAGCTGGATATTGGAAGCCACTCGAACTTTTCAGGAAAGTATTTGGCAATTTCAGTTTTCTCCACGGGAAGGCCACAGAAGTCAGCGACCCTCTGCCTCAGGGACCCGGCAGTCCAGCCTCGTGTGGCGTCCCACACCATGTCCACAGCCAGGGCATAGGCCCTCTCCCCGGGGATGCGCATCTGTGTCCTCAGCAGCACGTCCTGGGGGCTGCACCAGAAAACAGAAGTCACATGCCAGATTGAAGACAAGCGGGTGAAAAGCACACATGGTGAGCACTGGGGCATGGTGGGCAAAGCTTCCCCTGGGACTTTGCTGGGTTTTATAAGGAGAGATTTCCCTTAAATCCTGAATATTAGAGGGACACCCTTATTCCCAACTTTGATTTTCTTCATTCCTGATGAAGAACAGAACCAGAGAGTTAAGAGATTTTAAAGAAGAACAAAGCCAAGGGCCTGGCCTCACCAAGCACCATGACTGATTATACTGCTGTGGTGACAGTGTAGCTCCAGGGCAGGACAGACGAACAGGAAGATGCACAGGGATAGAAAGTCCAAAGAGAAACGATCCACTCTCAGTGTGCAGCAGAAGGCCCCGGAGAGGGTGGGGAAGCTTCCTTGGTGCTGGAGAGCAGGAAGAGGCTCTGTCCTGGGTAGGGTCTGCACAGTGGAGCGGGAGGGAGGAGAGGGCCCCGATCTGACTGAAGCCCAGCCAGGGCCAGCAGCTGACAGGAGAGTTGGTTATGCCCTGGGTTTGGGGTTCTGTAAATCTGGGATGTGTGGAGTAGCTGGGAGAAGAAGTCGAGTAGGCGGCGCCTGTGGCTCAGTGGGCAGGGTGCCGGCCCCATATACCGAGGGTGGGGGGTTCAAACCCGGCCCTGGCCAAACTGCAATAACAAAATAGTTGGGCGTTGTGGCGGGCGCCTGTAGTCCCAGCTCCTCGGAAGAATGAGGTAAGAGAATCGCCTAAGCCCAGGAGCTGGAAGTTGCTGTGAGCTGTGTGATGCCACGGCACTCTACCGAGGGCGACAGAGTGAGACTCTACTCTGTCTCTATAAAAAAAAAAAAAAAAAAAGTTGAGGGGGAGACACACGGCGGGAGATGTGGAGCTGCACCTGCAGGAGGAGGGGAGGGACGAGAAACAGAAAAGGACGTATTGAGACTGTTAGAGGGCGTGAGGCACAACTACAGACGAGAGCTGGAAGGCAGAAAAGGGCAAAGAAAAACTGTCAGTTTGAAGATGCAGAGACATAGAGCGGTTGTCAATGCTGCATTTCTGCTGCACTGGCGTCGTCACCAGCAGGAAGGGCGATGCTGTGGAGAAGAGGGCGCAGGAGGCGGGCTGGCGGACACGGTGCTCACGGGGTGCAGGGAGGCTGCGGTGGAAGAGGGACCTGAGCGGTTGGGCCCCGGGGCCTGTGCCACTCAGGCCTGCCAGTGCTTGAAGCTGAGGGAGTTGTGGGCACAAGTGCTGAAGGGGCTGCTGAAGAGGAAGATGAGGAACAGGCTCCATGAAGAGCTCAGTGCCCTGGAGGTTGGCCAGGGACAAAGAGTCAAGGGAGGCCCAAGGCAGTGCAGGGCTGCTCTGCAGAGCTCAAAGGGCACTGCTTAGGACAGACATGACTAAGGGTCAAAGCTGTTCTTTTTTTTTTTTTTCACAAACTTATAATGCATTTAAATTTTTCCCGAGTCCTTGTCCAATCTTACCAAATGTTAGTCACGGAACTGGCATGGGATTAAAGTAGGGGAGATCCTAGGTGATCAAATGCTTCTTATCCATATTGTAAACATCATCCCAACCTTAAACTATCTCTTGCATTCATCATTTCTTTTAAACAATTGTATTTGAGTCTCATGTTGACTCAGATATGGTGCCAAGACCCTAAGACATAGCAGTTTGCAAAGAATTCACTGTCTTTTTCCCATGTCATTTAGAATATTTACTGGCATTCAGATAGTCTGAAGTGTCAAGGAAGTGCCGGGCATCCAGCACCAGAATCCTCTGGAAAAGGGGCCAAACACAAACATGCCATCAGCTGGGAAAAGGCCCCGGGGGTTGACAGGAAGGCCCACAAAGCAATGACATTTATGTCCCAGATGTATCCACTACCCTGGAGAGTAAAGGTAAGTGCTGGAGCTCTTGGAGTCACCAACATGGGGTACAGTCCTCACTCCGCGCCACAGCCTGGGTCTCTGGAGATGCAGCAAGAGCCTCACGCAGTCTGTGCCCTTTGGCCCAGTAATTCCTATGTGAGAGAGAACCTCCTGTCCTACCTCAGAGCTGCTGAAGTTGAGGAGATGATATTCCTGAACATCTTAAGGCCACTGAAGCCTTAATGTGCCTTCCTGAGCCTCCTGCACCCTCACCGGCCTACTTGGGTGTGTGATGTGCAGTCTCCCACATTCCCTGCACTCCCATGTACTTAAGACTCGTCCTTACACTGACTGGGGACAGTCCTAGGAACAGGACTGTGCTTGAGCTCTTTTCTCTTCCCATAGAAAATCAAAGTTGTTCTTATATGCAATGCTTACACACATTGCATCAGTGTTCTTTTCTAAGACCCTTATTACAAAAACAGGCAACATAAATGAAACAATTCATTCGCCCACTCAAAGATACAGCCAGTTTATAAGCCTCTAAAGAAGTGCCCAACCTTGTAGCACTCGAAGCACTGGTGCAAGTCAGACCAAGATGACCACGTTCATTTAGCAGCATCTAAACAATGCCGCTTGGAGGGTGCGCTGAGACACAGACTCGTGTGTGGGCACATAACTGAAAAGAATTTAACAGTTTAAGAGGTTTAAAACATCCATACTCTTTAATCCAGGAAATGCCCTCTAGGCAACTCCTCCTGATTATATAATTTGGGTCAAGAGTACATGTTTAATTTTTAAAAGACAGGACCTTGCTCTGTCACCCAGGTTGGAGTGCAGTGGTGTGGTCACAGCTCACTGCAGCCTGGACTCCTGGGTTCAAGTGATCCTCCTGTCTCAGCCTCCTGGTAGCTGGCACCATAGGTGTGTGCCATGACGTCCAGCTCATTTATTTTCTCATTTTGTAGAGATGGGGTTTCACTATGTTCCTAGACTGGTCTCGAACTCCTGGCCTTAAGCGATCCGCCCACCCCAGCCTCCCAGGGTCCTAGGATTATAGGCATGAGCGACCGTGTCTGGTTTAAATTGTCAAATTTTTAAAGAGATGAATCGCCCCCTATGACATGTGTGCATAACATTATTTATACCATAGAATTTCTTACCCCAAGTTTTCTTCTTTCTGAAGGGGCTCTAAGCAGATCTCAGTTCTCCGTCCCAGTTTATATTCCCTGATAGATGAAACAAAGTAATATAGAGGGACATGCTACTTAATTTTTTAAAATAATTTTTTTTTCAAATTTTTAGCCTTTTCTTACACAAAGGATTGTTTTCTGAATACCTTATAAGGACACTTGAGCTTTTAGAAAAGGGCAAAAACTATAATACTTGCCATGTTGATTACATACTTGGGTTGTTTCCTAACAGGGACGTGAAAGTCTGGCTCTATAAAGATGGTCAAGTTGTCAAAGAAACTTCCCTCTGTTCAACCAGGGGTTAGGTCCCTATGCCAGTCACTATGGGGTGGTAAGAGAGTGGATGTAAAAGAAGCCTTTAGGGCTGCTTTTTGCAAAGCAAACTAACAACCAGTTAATGTACCAAGTACTCTCTGATTTCAAAGTTCCGTAAGGACCAGCTGAATCAAACATGTCCTGACGGAGGGCCAGCTCACCCCTGCCTTCTACTTCACTCCAAATACTTCTAAGTCATGACAGCGTCACAGTTTTTGGAGCAGAGAAAAAATACACAAAGCTACATTTGGACTTAACATGGAAAACTGAAATCACACTAGGGTTTGTGATAAAAAGTACTATCCAACTCACATTCCTGGAATTACCAGGAGTGAGCTGTTACTATCTGACACCAAAGACCAACCCCTCTATGAAGCCCTCCCACTGCCCAGTGTGGCGACAGGGAGGGACAGCGAGTGCCCACCCAGGAACCTACTTGAGCAGCTGCCGGTTGGTTCGTAAAAGTCTGCCCAGGTGCTTACTCTCCACCGTCCAGGCTCTGAGGAAGGCTGGGGACAGAACACTGGACTCCAGGAAAGGGAGCAAGGCCACAGCCTAGAGAGAGAAACAGACATTTCTCCAATGGTTTTAGAAAGCACTCTTAAACACATTCTGCTTCAGAAAAAACAAGCAGCAATACGTAATGACATCTGAGGGAAAGAATACCGCGAGGGATGGTAAAAATCTTTTTTGAAAATCAAAGGAATATGTATCTCTTAAATGAAATTGAGCCTGAGTAGTTTTTATATTCCTCTCCATTGAAATCAGCTTGCGAAATGAGCTTTCTATTTCTACATATGAGCCAAAGCTCATTTTAATCATTATGTTCCAAAAATGAGACTTTAGGATTAATTTCTATGTGAGTATAATTCACAAGAGCAGAGTCTGCATTAACAAAAGGACTTCACCTTCGTTGGTGCTAACGCGACTCTCCGGTGTCTGCTCTGTCAATGACATAACACTTGGTTCTACGATACTGCCAAGTCTTTGCCTCTAACCAGTAGGCCCAAACTGCTTGTTGTAATTCAGCAGGGGTGGATAACTTTCAGCTCCCATTTATATTTAAGTTGAAACATATAAAATTGCCAAAATTCATCCATGTTTTGATCTATAAACAGCATCTTTCAACCTAATACAAGAAAAAAGTAACTTCCCACTTGTTCTCATGAGAATAAAGCTGTCTGCTGTTTTGAGGAAGGTGATTTCATACATTAAGGACACATGAAAGCCAAATATCAACTAGTGCTGGTTATAGAGCACGTGCCTCTACATTTTTGCCTTTGAGAGAAAGAAGGGATGCTCATGGAAGTCCGACAACAGTAAGAAAGATGCCTTTCGACACTGTTGTACTTAATCCAGCCTCTCCATCTGGAGAGAACCCCCACCTTCTCTGTGAATATTAATGCGAAAGAAAACAATACAACATCTAGTTTAGCAACCTAACATGAGAGCTGATGTCCTGAGCTCCCGGGAAACTGATAACACAGCTTTTCATAACAACATTTAACATATGGATCACAATGGTACAAAAACAATGTAAATAAAGGGGCAAAGTGGATGCTTTACAAATGTTTCAAGAAACCATGTTTCCCTAGAAAATAAAAATGAACAGAAGCCGCAAGTCACTGAGTATAGATTCAAACAAAGCACAGCATGCCTGTCGGAGTGGGTCAGTGGGGCCACCGTGTGCTGCCTGCTGGGTACTTACCACTGAACATGGCATATGACAAATGCCATATCAGAACAGACTGTAATTGGGGGAAAAGGAGATAGAAGAATATATTAATATCTCACTGGAAGAGGCGGTATCAGCACTAAGTCGCGCTGCAGAGGAAGCCTGACCTGAGACTTCAGATCCGCCAGCGCGGCGTCTTCTGCAACTTCCACGTCTCCCAAGTAGAGGAGGGGACCTTCCGAAGGCACGTTCCCTGGAGCACCTTCCAAAGGACAGAGCTGGATGCTTAGAAGGAACTTTAAACTTATCTATTTCACATTTCTGAAACACACTGCCACATTTTGATACACGAACAGGTTTATTAAGATTCCATTCGGGAACCTATGAATCTGAGTCCCTGCTGGCAGAAGATCATGAGGACTGAACTTGTGTCACCTGCCTAGAATGCATCTCTGCACATTCTCTCCTGCTGCAGAGACTTGGCTGGTAGGACACTCTGCCTGTATTCTTCACATGACCTTCCTGTTTCTTTCTCATAACACAGATCCCAAATTGCTATTCTTCTGTCTGCTTCCATGTGTGGGAGTGTTTAATCGGCCTCAACAGAATAGGACTTTCAGGGGGGCAGGATGCTATCTTGCCCATCTTCTCAGCACACACAGAATATGCCCAGTAAGTGTTTTCTTTCCCAACTTTGTTTTAAAATGGGGAAAACAAAATGATGGGTTATCAAAACCTTCTGAATATAAAAGTTGGCAACTGAATTTCAAATTTGGAATATCTTTACTCATTCTCAGTTTCATTAGATGTCTTTGTTGCAGACAGGTCGTGAGTGTGGTACATGCAGGAGTTGTTCTTCCTATGTCTTAAGGACATGGCTGGCCCTACCTAAACACGCTACTGGGAAATTCTACGAAGGAAAAATACTGTCACGTGATGGACAAAAGAGTTTAGGTCAGAGATGGGCTGCACACAGCTTAGTGGTCTCCTAAGATGACAACTGCACTTTTACTGTCCCTTTTCTATACTAACCGCCATGCTACAGCTGCCACCGTACTCAGGGCAGCAACACGCTGCACAGGTGGGCGGCTGCACGCCACCGCCAGGGGCACGGGAGGCCGCACCGAGCAGGTCTGTGCAGCTGCACCCACGACGTCCGCACAGCGATGAGGTCACCTAACTATGCATTTCTCAGAGCTGTCACATAAGTGTACTTCCCATTTGTTGTGATATAGAAATACAGTAATATAATACTACCAAAAATGAACCTTTTTCTTTACTTCATGTAGAAACATACTGATTAAAACATGCCTTTAAAATCTGACACATAACTAGTATTCCACCATTAAAGCATTTTTAAGAATTAATTAACATGAACTAATATAACCCAACTAAAAAAACTATGGCAATTTCATAGCTGATTCAACATATAATTCTATACATATAATCCCAATTTCAAAGAATAAGGAGATAGGATTTTACTCATTTATATTAATTTAATTGCTGAGGTTTAAAAGATAAAAATAAAAATGTAATACTCAAAGGTACTAGAAAAGATAAATAATTAAGTATAATGTGATAAAAAGATATAAGACAGCTAATGACTTGGGCTTACTAAAACATTTTTTTCCACCTACAGTTATAAAAGAGATTAAATTGTGTTTTCTATATAATGAAGTAGAACTCTGCTTTGTATAAAGGCAATTCCACTCACTGCTGGCAACTTCTGCCCATGGTGACGTGTATGCTAAATTTTGAGTAAGGTAACCTATTTGTACGCTGTCTGTATTTCTTCCCAGAAGTCAGTGAAATGATGTCAGATGACCTAGAAACAGTTTCTGAGGGCTCTGGGGGGAGAGGCAGAAAGACCAGGAGACGTGCAGGATGTGGAATCCCACCTTGGTCTCTGCCCTTGGGGGTCACTGGAATTGGTTGAAGCCTCAATATCCTGGTACAGGAAAATAAATGGGGCCTCTGTGGCCCTGAGGATCTTAAGAGATGCATATAAAAGATCTTTGAAAAAGAATAATATATTGATATAATAATAAAAATAAGATATATAGAGCTTTATAGAGGTTACAAAGCATCATGTAAGAATAGGATGGTGCTACCATTATCCAATGACTTATTATGTTATAAATAGGTTTTCAGGGCTGCACCTGTGGCTCAAGGAGTAGGGCGCTGGCCCCATATACCAGAGGTGGTGAGTTCAAACCCGGCTCTGCCCAAAAAGCTGAAAAAAATAATAATAATAAAATAAAAAATAAAAATGTTTGTTAAAAAAAAAAATTGGTTTTCATTTTCAACTTTGCTTTTTTTTTTGTAAAGACAGAGTCTCACTTTATCACCCTCGGTAGAGTGCCGTGGCGTCACACAGCTCACAGCAACCTCCATCTCCTGGGCTTAGGTGATTCTCTTGCCTCAGCCTCCCGAGTAGCTGGGACTACAGGCGCCCGCCACAATGCCTGGCTATTTTTCTGTTTTTTGCAGTTTGGCCGAGGCTGGGTTTGAACCTGCCACCTTCGGTATATGGGGCCAGCGCCCTACTCGATGAGCCACAGGGGCCACCCACAACTTTGCATTTTTATAAGAAATATTTCAGTTGCCTCTCGGAGCAAAAGAGCCATTCTCCTTTTCTTTATGACATGCTGGCAGCTGGAATCTCTTTCTATGCTTACCTTGGGTGGAAGCAGCTCTGCATGTCCCGCCCACAGCAGGAGCACAGCTGGTCTGGTCCTGCGGGCTCTCCCAGAGCCCTGCGCGTCCCTGAGGCTGGTACCACCAGATGGGCACCTTCAGGAAACCCTGAAGTACAGAGTGTTTTCAATGCTGTGATTAAGTAACCCTCCCCTTTAGTTTGCACAAAGAGTCTTGAAGACATAAAGTGTTCTTGAATTTACTATTTTTCCTTAGATTTTTTTAACTGTCATAAATGAATCCTTAAAATCAGACTTCAGGGTGACTGGACTATGTTCTTTGCTTAGAGCAATGATTTTCAACTGGTGAGCCATGATCTTAGGCAAATTATTTTCAAAAGAAGTTCAAAGCACAGTAAGTATATTTTTTTATTCATTTTTTTTGATCCACATAATTTAAGTTTGTGGCAGAAGTTTAGCTATAGGTTCAAGTGTGCCGCCTGTAGTCCCAGTTACTCGGGAGGCTGAGACAAGAGAATGGCCCAAGCCCAGGAGCTGGAGGTTGCTGTGAGCCATGAAGCCATGGCACTCTACCAAGGGCGACAAAGTCAGACTCTGTCCTCCTCCCCCAAAAGGTTGCAAAACACTGGCTTAGAAGTATCTTTGTAGATAAATGAATGAGAGACACACACAGTAACAAACATTTGGCTGCAAACACTGTGCCAATACGGAGACCCTGCAGGCATGACGCACAGGCGTGGCAGCTCCATTTACTACAAAGAAGCAACAATGTATTGATCTAAGTCAGACTTCTGCACACAAACTGCAAGCAACAGACCCATTGCTTCACCAGTACCCTGCAAGTCCTGTAATTTTGGTTTTACTAATCTAGTGAGTTCTTCCCATCTCTTTCTTTATTTTTTTTTTTTTTTTGTTAGTAAAGAACTTTGATAGGCTTGTTAAGAGATTAAAGATTTTGGGTGGCACCTGTGGCTCAAAGGAGTAGTAGGGCACCGGCCACATATACCAGAGGTGGCAGGTTCAAACTTGGCCTCGGCCAAAAACTGCAAAAAGCAACAACAACAACAACAACAAAAAACAAACAAAGAGATTAAAGATGTTATAGTGCTCAGTTTCCAGCAACGGAAGATGAGAAAGTGAAAAATAAACATATAAAATATTTTAAATATACAGTTCTATTAGAATATAAAATATTTTAAATATACAGTGCCTATTAGAATATTTTTCTGTTTGTCTGTTTTGAAGATTAACAAAACTCATCCCCCATTTAGTTAAATAAATCACAATAGAACTCCATTTTTTCCACCTTGCAGATTGTTAAAAACCAGAAAGTCTAATAATATTCTGTTGGTAAAAATATGGGTAAACTTGAACTCCTTTAAGTTGGTGGCGGGAATATAAACTACTGCAAAGTTTTAAGAGAGCAATGTGGCCATATATGTCAAAATTTAAAATGTGGAAGCCTTTTGCCACAGCCATTTCACATTTAGGACTTTACCTTCTGATAAACTAGCACGTACAGACAAAGCCACACGTGCAGGACGTTCATGCCAATCGTTTATGGGAGCAAAACCCATGACCCAACCTCAGAGTCCCTCTTTAGAAGGCTGGTTACATCAGGGGAGGCAAGAGCCATGCTCGGTCCTTCTCACCAAGCACTTTCAGTTCCGGGAATTTACCCCGTGGGTCTATCTGCTCATATATAGACATGCAAAGTGGCACATATACGTTTTTGTACATTGTTGCTTATATCAGCAAAAGATTGGAAACAACCTACATACTTTTCAAAAACAGACTAGCTAAACAAATTATAGTACCTCCATATACTATATGAATAGAATAGAATACTACTGAATAGAATGAAATAGCTTCGTATGTACCAATACGTATGCTACATGCTTGGGAGGTAAAATACTAATGAGAAACCTAGGTGCGGAATAGTGTGTCTAGCATATAAGCTTTGTGCAAAGAAAAAGGAAACTATCCATGTATGTGTGTGCGGTGTATCTAACACACAACCCGCACGTGTGTGTACTGAAAATACAGACCTCTGGAAGGAGGCAGAGGACTCCAGCTGTGCATGGGGAGGGGCACTGGGTGGCTGGGGCCAGGTACGGGAAGAGGGATATTTACTCTTCCTGGCCCAGCTTTTTATACACTTAGAATTTTGTATCGTGAATTTACCTATTCAAAAATTAGTTTTAAAAATCACTTTAAAAATACAACAGAATGCTATGAGGTCATGAGAAGGAAGACGGCAGCAGGTTTGTGTGGCACGTGGTCTGTGTCGGGAGCTCCCCAGATATATTAACACAAACGGTTTACCCATATTGTTGCTTTTATCAGCAAAAGACTGGAAACAACCTTTTCCAGCTGATCTCCTTATATAAACTTTGGAGTGTAGAACATGATCTCTTTATATAAACTTTAAAAAGGACAGGCACATATTTACCTTAAGCATACAAAGGCCAGTAATGTTTTTCTTAGGAGGATATACAAGGAAGAATAAGTTAATTGTCACTCTCTCTAGAGAGAAGGATGTGGGAATGACTTTTGCTTTTCATTGCATAACCTTCTGTGCTATTTGAATTTTTTAATCATATCCTAACAAGTGGTTACCAGAGTATTGAAATTTGGGGCCATTGTTTATTCTTTGCTCTTTATATATATCCACATTTAATAGAATCAATTTAAAAAGTAATGAAATGAACCCTTCCCTATGCCAGTTAGATAGGACTGGAAATTTGGTACAACTTGTTGGGAAAGCAATTTGGCAATACCTGTATAGCACCAAGTCTATAAAAAGTTCATGCCTTTTGACTTAGTAATTCTACCTTTGGAACTTTTAAGAAGGATTTATACTTAAGTACTATTTACTATTTATAAAAACAAACTAAATTTTCAACAATGAGGATATAGGTGAATTAAACTGTAGCAAATCATTACTTTGGTTATAATGAATGTTTTGGATTTCATGATCAAGTTAAAATCTTAAGTATAAAAAGTAGGAAATAAAATTTTATACACAATTGATTTCAATTTTTTATTAAATATTTATAGGGCACTCTACCCAGGGCAACTGAATGAGACTCTGCCCAAAAAAGAAAAAAAAAATTTATAGGAAGGAAATATACATTAGATATTCTGTTATAAATATATTTCCCCCTGTTTCCCACAATAAGAATATATCATTTTTTTTTTTTCTGAGGCAGAGCCTCAAGCTGTCACCCTGGATAGAGGGCCGTGGCATCACAGCTCACAGCAACCTCCAATTCCTGGGCTCAAGCCAGTCTCCTGCCTCCGCCTCCCAAGTAGCTGGGACTACAGGCGCCCGCCACAACGCCTGGCCATTTTTTTAGTTGCAGCCGTCATTATTGTTTGGCGGGCCCAGGCTGGATTCGAACCCGCCAGCTCAGGTGTACGTGGCTGGCGCCTTAGCCCGCTGAGCCACAGGCGCCGAGCCAGAATATATCATCTTTGTAATCAGAAAACAATTAACTGTTACTTTAAAATGTGCATTCATGCATAAAATCTTACCAGAGGAGGAAGTTTTCCTTTTATTAAAAGCAAAGTATCTCCAGAAGATATCATAAGCTCTTTCAGCGTTGCATCCTGGGAATACAGAAATTCTTTTTTGTCACTTATGACTTCTGAAAGGAACAAAGAGAGCACTGGATTTTTTTAACCCTGTGCCTCTATTACCCTTTCAAGACATAAAGGAATAATAAAGCAGATATTGAACACATAGGAAATAAGCTAAGACTAAAAATCAGCATAGCACTACATAATAAATTGTGGGGTTTGAACTGTATCATAAAGGATCTGAGGAAAGGGAGATAGACGAGAGGAGAAATGATGAGACTCATTTATGAAAGATGAAATTTTAGATAAGCCTAAAAAAATGGGTTGGATTTAGAAGTCTGGAGGAAACAAGAGAAGAAATTTCTCGTGAAAAAGAGAACAGGGTTGATCGTAGGTATGACTTGTATTCGTAGAATTAAGAGACTAGACTGACTGGAACGTGAAGTATGGTTGGAGAGAAGCAGGAAATAAATGTGACGCTCTAATTCACTGCCACATAGGAGTAAAACTCAGTTCCATTCAAGTTAGGGGAGGAGGAGGGAGGGGGAGGGGAGACTGGTGTGTTCCCAGTTAATGGGCACAACTCTGGGGTGTATGGCACACCTTTTGAGTGCAGGATGCAACTTCAACATGGACTCTATCTAACAAATTCAAATACTGTGACCTGGTTGTACCTTCACATTAACTTGAAATAAAAACAAACAAACAAACAAACAAACCAACCCCCCCCCCCCCGCCCCCGCAGCTCGGTGCCTATAGCTCAGTGGCTAGGGCGCCAGCCACATACACTGGGGCTGGTGAATTTGAACCCAGCCCAGGCCTGCCAAACAACAATGACAACTACAACAACAACAAAATAGCCAGGTGTTGTGGCGGGCGCCTGTAGTCCCAGCTACTCAGGAGGCTGAGGCAAGAGAATCACTTAAGCCCAAGAGTTTGAGGATGCTGTGAGCTATGACGCCATGGCACACTACCGAGGGCGACATAGTGAGACTTTGTCTCAAAAAAAAAAAAAAAAAAAGGATGACAGACGAATGGCTAACATAAAATAAATAAATAAGGACCAGAAGCCCAGGTGCAAACGGAGGGATTTGGGATAGACATGACATTTCTGAGGTGTTTCAAAAGATGAGTTTGACTGCTACATGCGTGACATTCTGATGTGGCAAACACCTGGGCCCAGGGGAAGTGCAGTACTTTAGGTATGAGGCAAGAGACGGCTTAACCCTCCAGGAGAGGAGTGGAAGAACTGATGTTTCTGGAAATAGGAAGAACCAGAGGTGAGTAGGGTGAGCAAGTTTTAGTGTAAAGGATTAGGGTTGGAAGATAGACGGCAAATCTGGAAAGAGAAGCCAGTTTTGAGGGTCACGAATTTGTTTTTAGATGAGTTATTTGGTAATTAGAGAAGAAAATGCTGAAACTTTTTGACTAAATGCATTCTTCTGCCAGCCACGCTGAAGAGTCTTTGAGGTCTGCTTCTTGCTCCGCAGTCACTCCTGAGGCTCAGAGGGCCTATCTCTGCCACCCTCCTGACTGCTGTGTAGCAGGGCGTGTCCCAGGGACGGCCCCAACATGCCTGCTGAAATTGGCCCTATGCTGACATTCAGTGCCACTGTATCACTAAACAGAAGCCAGGCAGGTAAAGATGGGGGAAAGGGCAGCTGACCACAAGTATCCAAGCTTCCTCACAAAGCTTCACTCTGTGTCTTCTAAGGACACTGGTGTGGCCTGTAGGTAACTGTTGTTTATTCTCTGTAGTTCTCTGCCTCCTAAACCACCCCTCCTTGGCACATGTTCTCCCACCGGTCAGAAAGGGATTTATCGCAGATGTTAGCAATGGTCCCTCTGTCAAAAACCACAGGAAGAAAAAGTGAAAACAGACTCATTCATAGATGTCTGTATCCTATAGAAAGTAATTACAGCTTTCTCATGAGTGGGATGGATGTCTTGAAAATACAAAATAGACTTAATCATTTTTAAGAGTAAAATGTATAGAAATAATCTTACTTCTTCACATAAAGGCTCTCCAGCTTCATAGCACCAATCCATTTTTCGTAAATGCCATGTATCTCCTATAAAGAAATCAAAATTAAGATAAAAACAAAATCACAACATGTTTTAAAGTTTGTTCAGGGATAGCCCTCTATTTTTTTTCTTCTTTTGAGAAAGAGTCTCAAGCTGTCCCCCTGGATAGAGTGCCATGGCATCATCACAGCTCACAGCAACCTCCAACTCTTGAGCTCAGGCAATCCTCTTGCCTCAGTTTTCCTAGTTTTAGAGGAGCTAAAGTAGAGCTGCAGTCTTGCTCTTGCTCAGTCTGGTCACAAACTTGTGAGCTCAAGCAATTCACCTGCCTCAGCCCCCACTGAGTGCTGGGATTACAGGCATGAGCCACCATGCCTGGCCAGGGATGGCCCTCTAGATAAATGAATATCAAATGAGATGTGTTCATTAATTTTTTAAGTAAATTATCTCTTCCAGAGCATTAAAAAAAATTTAGCTGTTTCCTCAATTTGGTCTATTTGACCTCTCTTTCACCAAGAACTATATATTCACAAATAAAAACAATACTTGCTATTATTATATAATATTTCCATTATACTTTTATTATTTATATATACATACATATGTATCACTCATCAGTATCCACATATGTGCATATCTACGTAAGTATAGACTTTCCTCTGAAAGTGTTATGAATTGAGGTCTGTTTTACTGTCATAGCTGAAGTGCAAGTAACATTGTTGGCAACTGCTAATGTGTGCGAGAAAATTATTCTTATCTACCTGGCAGTTAATCAAACAAAAACACAGAGCTAGTGCTTTCTGAATAACATTTCAGTGAAGTTGGCATAAGTGAACATTTGTAAATGTTAAACAGACTTTCATAAGATACTAATTTTTCAGTATAAACTTGTTAAAAATGGTGAAGTGATCATTTTTGGGGGGGGGAGAGAAAGTGGAAGGAGCAAAAGTTAGAAACCTTGGCTATTAAAAATAGCAATGTTTATAAGCAAAAGACTCCCCCCCCCCAACATCTGATAACATAGATCTCATAATCACTCGGCAGGCCCCTGTGTGAATGCAAACACTCTTCTTTGCAACCCTCTTTGTCATCAGTTCCAGTTTTAAGTACACTGATATTTAAATCAACTTTGAAACTTAATTTAAGTACCCTCAAAAATCATCTGTAAGTTAAAAGTAAACACCACTATTTCACAGCAAGCATGGTTCTGAAAGCAAAGAGACCTGGCTGCTTGTGGCACTATTCTGGGTGAACCATGGGACCTTTCTCAGCCCTTGTTTCTCTGTCTGTAAGGCGGGATGGGGTGAGAATCCCTGCATGGTGGGACTGCTGTCCAGATTAAATGAGATATTGCATGTACACCTCTAGAGAGAATTCCTTGTACCTAGAGTACCTTAACTTCCTTCCCACATAACAAGCACTTAGCCTTCCACTTCAGTGGAGTTCGAGGACAGCAAAGCCTTCTATTGAAAGCAGAGCGACGCCACACCAAGCTCGCCGACAGGATCCCACCCGGAAGGGAAACTGCTTCTGGTTACCTTGGATTTATTTTTTTCATTCTCATTACATTCCTAATGCATTGAAATTTGCAGTGAGGGGCGGCGCCTGTGGCTCATCCAGTAGGGCGCCAGCCCCATATACCAAAGGTGGCAGGTTCAAACCCGGCCTCCGCCAAACTGCAAAAACAGAAAAATAGCCGGGGGTTGTGGTGGGCGCCTGTAGTCCCAGCTACTCGGGAGGTTGAGGCAAGAGAGTCGCCTAAGCACAGGAGTTGGAGGTTGCTGTGAGCTGTGTGACACCACGGCACTCCACCAACCGTGATGTCTCTACAAAAAAAAAAATAATAAAAAAAAAAAAAAGAAATTTGCAGTGAGAGTAAAAACAAATGAGCGAAAGACCTGAGTAATTCCTGGTGGTATAAACCTTAGCTTTCTTTCTTTTGTACCCCCACTGGGTTCTATCTGGGTTCCCTTTATTGGGCGCTGATCTACCACTCACTTGCTTTCAGTTTGCAAATAGGAACCAGAAGGACTCACTTTGTATATACAGAAATGGAATTTACTTTTTTTTCTCCATGATCCTGTCAAATTTTTTCTCACAATGCCGGACAGGAAAATGTTTGAAAGGTTTTCATTAGGTTTGCAGATAACCAATTTTAAGCAAAGAATGTAAATAAGATGATATCTTTGTGGTAAACAGCTTACCTGGTAGGCCAGATTTCTCCAGCATTATCTTTAAACACTGTAAAAAAATTATGTCCAATGTTACTTTTCCATTTATGAGTTATTTTTCTAGGAGAAAACACTCTTTTGGACCCTAGACCTATATAAGTCTGACCGTATTTAATAACTGTTGAATAGATAAAGATATACACAGTTAAAATGATACACAAGTCAGCTTTCTCTTTCTGAGAGCTAGGTAGGCCCAATTCAGGAGGGAAAAAAACCACAGCACTTTCTTGTGTTCAAAGTTTCATTTACTGAGCAGGTGTGAACCATGACTTCTTTCCCATAAATATACACTGTCCTTTCACAACCAGATATGATTAATTAGAATGATTTCATAGACATGCATTAAACTCTGAATCCTAGGACAAAAATTAGCCTTTATTTAGCATCCATGAAACAGCTGGTCGTAGAATACGAAAGAACTGTGCATGTTACAGTCTCATGTCACGATACAAAAATGAGATAATATTAATGAAAGGTTAAAAAAACAAAAACAGTGATTAGAATACCCACCTTCTCGAGAGAAAAAACATTCCTAAATAAATCCTGGGCAAAAAGTAAAAATAAAATTTAATTTCTTCAGGCACAAAGGCTCATGCCTATAATCCTAGCACTCTGGGAGGAGGCTGAGGTAGGAGGATGACTTGAGCTCAGGAGTTTGAGACCAGCCTGAGCAAGAGCAAGACCCCGTCTCTACTAAAACAGAAAAAACCGGCTGCAGTCCCAGACACTTTGTGGGATGAGGCAGAAGGATCACTTGTGCCCAGGAGGAGTTTGAGAATGCAGTGAGCTATGATGATGCCACTGCACTCTGGCCACAGTGACAGAGCAAGATTCTGTATGAAAAAATAATTTCTACTACAGTAGAGCAAAGGGGACAAAAATAAGGATGCTCACTGCTATATTGTTTGTAAAAAGAAAAATGGCAAACAATCAAAACAGCCATCAATGGGGGAATGTTTATAAAAACTAGGAAATCTCGATTTGTCTTAAAAGTTCTTTAAAGTATTTCAAGTGAAATTTAAGTTCTGGCACAATACACGCAGCCTGATCCCATTTATGATTTAAAAGAAGCCACAGAAACAAATCGCGCCTTTCATGTCTATGTGTGCACTCAGGCACACCAAAAGGTCTGAATGGCACGAAGTCTACTGGTGTGGAGATTATGTCACCTGATCACAACAGCAACTTCTAGAGAAGGATCTAGAATACGGTGGTGACCGGGGGGAGGGTTTAAAAAGTGAGAATAAATCTATAATCACTTATATGATTAAAAATAAAATTAAAGAATGCTATAAAGGGGTGGCGCCTGTGGCTCATCAAGTAGGGCACCGGCCCCATATACCGAAGGTGGGTTCAAGCCCAGCCTCGGCCAAACTGCAAAACAGAAAATAGCCGGGCGTTGTGGCGGGCGCCTGTAGCTGTAGTCCCAGCTACTCTGGAGGCTGAGGCAAGAGAGTCGCCTAAGCCCAGGAGTTGAAGGTTGCTGTGAGCTGTGTGATGCCACGGCACTCCACCAAGGGCAATAAAGTGAGACTCTGTCTCTACAAAAAAAAAAAAAAAGAATGCTCTAAAGTATAATTATAGATTGTTTGGAAAACCATGGTGATGATAGCACACTAATTAAAACATGGGGAATGGGACCAAAGCTGTATTCAAAGAAAACTACAGTCTTTTATTTATTTTTTTTTGCAGTTTTTGGCCAGGGCTGGGTTTGAACCTGCCACCTCCGGCATATGGGGCCAGTGCCCTACTCCTTTGAGCCACAGGCGCCACCCCAAAACCACAGTCTTACAGGCTTTCATTGCTTAAGAAAAACACACAATGGAGTATTCATGTTCACTGCATTCTCAAATGAAGTCCATACATGGCAATTGGTTGCTACTTCTCTTCAGACTCATTTGACCTGTAGGTTTCCCCCCGACTGCAGTTTTATCTGTTGGAGAGGAGTTTTCCAGTTTGGAGTATGCAGACTGCAGACCTGGTGCATTTTACATGTGCTTATAAATGTGTTTATGTCTCTTGAGTTTCTTCTAAACTGGTAGACCTAGAAGCTTGCTCAGACTCAGGTACAGGGTTTTTGTTTTTGAAAGAATAGCACGTGTACTGTACTGAGCTGTAGTGTCTGAGTGTTGTTCTTTTTTTGGGTTGCTAGAAGTCTTTGAAGATCATTGCCTCCATCCATTAATTTATTAGGAGTTGCAAAATTGTGATATTCTAAATTTTTTTTTTTGTGATATTCTAAAATTTCTTATTCATTTGTTAGCTGGAATATTTCTATAAAGAAAAACTTCTCATTGCAAAGAAAAAACAGAATGCTTTTTCCCCATTTATGGTTTCCTACCATTGCTATAGGTAACCAATAAATATTTTCTTTTAGAATCATTATGAACACGTAGATTTTATGCATATGTTTTAATTAACTTTAATTATCATTCTCACTGATGTTCAAATCGTCTCCCATCGTTGACTAGTGGGCTCCTTGGTCTTTTTGAGGATTCCAAGAGTCTTTGGTGGTAGCCTCACTGCTTTCTATGATGACAGACTGTTCTAGTCTCACCTTACATATTTCCTGAGCTACATATAAAACCAGACACTATTCCAAGATGCCCTGGTTCCTTTTAGTTAAAAAAAGAAAAATGTATTTAGCAACTGTAATTTGGGTGGTAGGGGTGTTTGCTGCTATGGAGTTGGTCACTGCTTCTAAGCTATGTCAGAGGACCAAGCTAGAAAAACACTTCTTTAAGACAAAATACATAAAGCTCATTCAGACTCTTCAGATTCACATTTAGAAGTTTGAGTTTTTATTTAATCACATTGATTTTACCTGTCTCTCCATTTTCTAATATTGAAAGTCCCAGTTGTCAATAATAGCAACATAATTGTTCATTTGTTTATCATACACACACATATATACAAACACTGATACCTCTGTTTATACCTATAAAATATTACAAAAATATGCCAAAGTGGCGGTGCCAGTGGCTCAAAGGAGTAGGGCGCCAGCCCCATATGCCAGAGGTGGCAGAGTTCAAACCCAGCCCTGGCCAAAAACTGCAAAAAAAAAAAAGCCAAAGTGTTAATATTAGTGGGTGGGATGATGAAGGGTTTTCATTTTTTCTTTAAATCTATTTCTGCATCTTCCGAATTTCTATAATATTTTTGGTAATCAGAAAAAAAAACAGCGATCTTAATTAAAAATTCCAGTTGGTTCACCAATTTTCTTTTTCTCTTTTTTTTTTGAGACAGAGCCTCAAGCCGTCACCTTGGATAGAGTGCAGTGGCATCACAGCTCACAGCAACCTCCAATTCCTGGGCTCAAGCGAGTCTCCTGCCTCCGCCTCTTAAGGAGCTGGGACTACAGGCGCCCACCACAACACCCGGCCATTTTTTTGGTTGCAGCTGTCATTGTTGTTTGGCAGGCCTGGGCTGGATTCGAACCTGCCAGCTCAGGTGTACGTGGCTGGTGCCTTAGCCCATTGAGCCACAGGTGCCGAGCCTCACCTGAAACTTCTTTTGAGGGATGTTGTGGTGACTGATGTCTCTAGTCAGCCATCTTGCACCCCCCCTCCCAGACAATATTTTGTTATAAAGGCATATCTTGCCAAAGACCTCCAAGCAACTACACTTTCTTCTAGAATTCTTATGATTTCATGCCTTATATTTAATTCTTTTATCCATCTTGAATTAATTTTTGCATATGGCAAGAGACAGAGGTCCTGTGTCATTCTTCTGCAGGTGACTATCCAGCTTCCCCAGCACCATATATTAAGTACAGAAAAGGAAATAATCAACAGAGGAAATAGGCAGCCTACAGAATGGGAGAAAACATTTGTGAAGTATGCATCTGATAAAGGGATAATATCCAGAATCTATGGATAATTCAAACAAATTAGCAAGAAAAACCCCCAAAATCCCATTAGAAAGTTGGCAAAAGACATGGACAGAAGTTTGTCAAAAGAAGATAGACAAATGATCAACAAGAACCTGAAAAAATACTCAACATCACTAATAATGAGGAAAATGTAAATTAAAACCACAATGAGAGGCTGGGCATGGTGGCTCATGCCTGTAACCCCAGCACTTTGGGAGGCCAAGGTGGGTGGATTGCCTGAGTTCACGAGTTCGAGACCAGACTGAGCTACCATGAGACCCCATCTCTAAAATTAGCCAGGTGTTGTGGCAGGCGCTTGTAGTCCCAGCTACTCGGGAGGCTGAGGCAAGAGAATTGCTTGAGTCCAAGTGTTAGAGGTTGCTATGAGCTGTGACACCAGAGCACTCTATTGAGGGCAACCAAGTGAGATTCTGTCTGAAAACAAACAAACAAACAAGAAAAAAACCCACAGTGAGATGCCATTTTACCCCTGTCAGAATGGCCATTATTTAAAAGTAAAAATCCAATGGAACACTTATATATTGTTGGTATATATGCAAATTAGTACAAACTCTATGGAAAATACTATAGTGATTCCTCAAAGAAATAAATGTAGACTTCCCATTTGATCCAGTAATTCTACTACCAGGTATATACCCAAAGGAAAAGAAATCATTTTATCAAAAAGACACCTGCACTTGAATGTTTACCATAGCACAATTTGCAGTGGTAAAGATAAGTAATTAACCTAAGTGTCCATCAATTTACGAGTGGATAAAAAGCATGTGACACATATGCAGGGTGGACATAAAGTTGGTGTGCAATTTAAAATAGTTTAACATAGTAATTGCACATGAACTTTCTAGACATCCTGTCTGTACCATGGAGT
This sequence comes from Perodicticus potto, assembly GCA_963574655.1. Classification (NCBI taxonomy): domain Eukaryota; kingdom Metazoa; phylum Chordata; class Mammalia; order Primates; family Lorisidae; genus Perodicticus; species Perodicticus potto. The sequence goes on along the minus strand of CAUYRH010114365.1, from coordinate 8,198 downwards.
ACTACTCAGCCATAAAAAGAAAAGAAATAATGTCTTGCAACAGACATTATTGGATGGAACTGGACGCCATTACCTTATATGAAGTATCTCAGAAATGAAAATACAAATACCACATGTGCCCACTAATAATTGGGAGCTAAATGATGGGTACACATGGGGACGAAGAGATGTAAAGGACATTGGAAACCAAGAAGGGGGGGTGTGTGGTGAGGGGGTGAGGGATGGTAGCCTATTAGGTATAATGAACACTGTCCTGTGACGGGCACACTAAAAGCCCTAACTTAATCATTATACAAGATATCCTTGTAATAAAATTATTGATTCCACCTTAAAATTTTGATATAAAAAATCTACTTTTGTGTAAATGAGATAAAAATTTTAAACTAATGATAATAGGAACTTTACTTCTCTGGCCACAGGTTAGGAAGCAATGGAAAGGCAAGTAGCAGTTCGGATACAACTGCTTTTGGAGGAGGTTATATGGCAAGAGCTAGCTTTGTTCTCATGGGTGGGAGCTACAGGGGGGTGAGGGGTTGGGACAAGAGTGTGGGGGTACAGAATTGGAAGAGTGGCTTTCTAAGAGGGGTGAGCCTTGGTCACAAGCCGGGGTCACAGCAGGTGTTGATGTAAACACCTCATTTCAAATGATAGCCTGCATATTTTCTACTCTTCTCGACCCTCTTCTGAATGAAACCTTTGACAGGGAACCTAGTGATCTCAAAGGGATTGCTAGCATCACATTTACAGACAGCTACTCCTGTGCCAACGGAGAGCATGGTAGGAAACCCCCGCCCCAAGGCAGCGATGCTCTGGGCCAAGGTCAGGGGATGAGGTAAATTCCTTTTTTGTTTACTAGACTAAGAGTGAGAACTCCTTTCCTTTTTAAAGTACCTCATGGGAAAAGGGTTTAATATGGTAGTTAGGTTAAGGCTACTTTCCACCATACTTCCCAATTAGGGGAAACTAAAACATTCTACTTTTCTATATTTCTCTCTAGAATATACTGCTACATTCAAGTAGTTCAGCAACCATTCTTCAACACTGAATAGCAGTCATGTCTAACTCTGCCCAAGCTTCCTGTCTCTTGGTTTTGGAGTTTCTCAGGAGCATAGACCACAAGAAGACCGACCCTGTGAGAAGCATACAGGCAAGAACTTAGGGATTCCCATGGAGGACATGCTGCCTTTGTGACTCTGATGTCTCTTTAACTTCTCTACTTTTCTGATTTAATGAAGGAAAACCAGTGTGCATTATTTATGTGTCAGAACTGTACCCCATTTTCCCACACCAAAGTGTCTAAGGGCAATAATGGGCACTAAAGTTAAGGGGGAAAAATGTTAGTCCTTCTGAAATAAAATTAGATGTAACAGAAACTTCCCTTAGTCTCTAAAATTGTTGAATGTATCCAGAAATGTCTTTCGGCTTCCTCACAAATATTGAAATTGGTATCAGTTTTCTCTTTTTCCTCTAACTGAACTGGGTTTCTCTTAAGCATGAGTATTTAAATTTTAAAAGAAATTTGTAGTTATGTTGTATTTTAGGTTTGTTTTAAGCATGGAAGTACAGCGAGAACCTGCTCTTTTTCTTTAAAAGGATGCATTTATGTTCATTTTTATACTGCCAGCAGGAAGTATTATGTTACTGCCAGCAGGAAGAATTCCAGCAGTTTATACTTTTACTTTTACTACTGGTTAAGTGGAGCTGTGTAAGGCAGCTACAAATCTACCATCATTTCTACAGGAAATTATGATGCAAGAGCCCAATGGCTGACCTGCTGGCAAATGTTCATTTCCAATTAAATAATGAATCAAGTCCCTTCTCGGTCTTTTGGCTAAGATCAAGTGTAAATAATGAATCAAAAGTTTTTGTTCATAATGCTCTATTTTTCAGTGTTAAGTATGGGAGATGAGAGAAGGGTGACTAGCTATTCATGCAGACTAGAATGTCACCAGTAGCCTTTATAAAAAGAGAAGATTTTATCCTTGAAGCACAGTTGTAATTTAAAAAACAATTCAGATGATAAGCTTGAAGAGTTGTTTTTTTTTGCAATTGGGAGAAAAGCGATCAAAGGCAAACAATTAGAATGAACATAGCGTCTGGTTGGAATTTAGGAGAAACTCTCTAACTAAACTGGAGAATTCTTATTGAAGACCCTTGGGAGAGATTGGGGTTTGGATAGATTATGTAAGGAAAGATTGTGTGAGGACTGGAATTTCACTCAGAGTGAGTTTGAATTTTTTATGTTTAGAAATATGAAATTACATGTTTTTGAGCAGAGAAGCGATGTAAAGAATGTGATTAGTTTAGGGAGATCAATCATCTTTAAGGTTGTTTCAAGGATAAAAATACAGAGGGAAGATATTAATGTCCAATAAATCAACTTCAACTTCTTCTACAGCTTGGGAGAGCAATTCTTTCATTTTTTTCCCCAACAGTTTCATGAAAAAAACCCCAATGCAGTAGTTTTATACCATCTCTTCATGCTGTAAACCAGGCACCCTCAAACTTTTTAAACAGGGGGCCAATTCACTGTCCCTCAGACCGTTGGCGGGCCGGACTATAGTTAAAAAAAAAAAAAAACTAAGAACAAATTCCTATGTACACTGCACATATCTTATTTTGAAGTAAAAGACAAAATGGGAACAAATACAATTCACACAGAAGCATGTAGCCCGCGGGCCGTAGTTTGAGGACCCCTGCTGTAAACTTTCAGTTCTGATTCTTGACTTTTAGAGGATCACTTCATCTTTTTTTTTTTTTACTTAGAAAATAAAAATTGTAAATTATGTTACTACTTTTACTGCAGTGTACTTTTATTTCTCTATGGTCTGAAGGATGTGCATTTTCATTTTCCCCTTCTCTTCCTGCCTCCCTCTCTCCTTCCCTCCCTTTCTTCCTCTCTTCCTTCCTTCTTCCCTCCTCTCTCTCCTTCCTTCCATCTCTCTGTCTCCCTCTCTAACTCTATCTATTTTCATGAAGGCTTAATGTCTCCCTCTCAGTCATTGGAACTTCCAAAGCCTACAGCAATCTATATGCAGAAGACTGAAAATCAATGTATTCCAAACTGATTGACTTAAGCACGATTTCAGAGTCAGAGAAGACAAAATACAAACAAATTTTAATAACAACATTCCCCTCATTTTCTCCTCAAACGTTCTCAGATCTCAGTGAGGAGAAAAGGGCGAATCCCTTCTTATGTATGGTTTGGGGTGCAAGTTTTAGAGGTTTTTCCCTAACCCAGGCAAGGCATAGAGTATACTGATTGTAAGATATAGTGAAATTAGTTGTTCCAGCAGCCAATGATTCCCCAGGGATACTTACTGAATCCTGTCTTTGCCAGTTGGAGGAAGATAATATTTCCATGCTCTTAGCATGTGGAACAGTGGTAGAAATAACCAGAGAAGTGCTTCCACTTCTGATTTATAGTTTTGTATAACTATATATACAAAACTGATTTATAGTTTTGTTCTTAATTGACAGTGATCAGGCATTGATGGGCTTGGGCAGCTCATGAATAAGCAGCCCACACATCCTTTAAAGGGACAACATGTCTGTTTTTAATTTTCAAACATAGACTTGACTCCTAGACATAAACCACTGCATTATAATAAAATTGCAATGTCAACTTTGTATTTAAGGCATGTACACTTTCTCTAATTTATTGGGCTGTCTGATGACCAAAGAAAGACTATATCATTATAAAGTGGCATTTGCTTAACATTCTCAAAAGGACATCATCCCAGGAATTTCTCTTAAGACATAGTATCATTCAGTGTTCTCGGGAGAAATAGAACCAATAGGATGACATTTCCTATATAAACAAAATATTTATCTTCTATTTATTTCAGAGATTTATTTCAAGGAAGTAGCCGATGAGATTATTGGGGCTGGAAAGTGTAAAATTTGTAAGGAAGGGCCGTAAGTGAAAATTCAGAAAGAAACTGATATTTCAGTTTTAGGGTAGAATGTTTTCCTTCTCAGGAGGAACCTTAGTTTTGCTTTTGCTGAAGGCCTTCCAGCCAATTGGATGAAGCCCACTCACATTATTGAGAATAATCTTTACTTAAAGTCAAGTGTTTATAGATGACCTTATCTACAAAATGCCTTTGTGGTAACACTTTCATTACTGCTTGACTGACTTATTGGGTGTTTATAGTCTAGTCAAGCTGACACATAAAACAGACCATAACAAGTTTTATTCAGGAACCAAATCTACTTTCCAATTTTTACATTTCAAAGATTTGAGAATTTTTGATTTGGAACTCCATGTTAAATAATTCATTGAATGTTCTTGCTTTTCCCCCAGATGTCTCTAGATTTATTCACTAAAACAGACCTGTTCTAAGTGACTACCATTGACTAGGCACTGGCAAAGTGTTAGAGTTGCAGATACAGTGTGACACTGCGTCTGTCCTCCTAGGGCTCTCTGCCACCTTCATTATGTAGGCTCTCAAGACCTCTTGGTTACAATAAAACCATTGAATCTGATGTTGCTTCTCCATAACTCTTTCCCTTATGTTTACGGGATTGATTGCATGATTTAATAGACTGTTAAAAACCAGTATTAATTTATATGATTCATCTGAACTATAATTCCTTTTTTCTTTGCCTTATTTATCTGTGAGAGGGAGTAAATTTGCTATGTAAATATTCACATATTTACTTTACTATTTAAATTCATATTAATTTTTATAGCATTTAATTGTCCTGGAATTAACGTATAACTTGTATTGCTACATATGAAAATATTATGAAACAAAAAGTAAATTTTCTTGAGAAATTCTAATGAAAAACTTAAGTTTTCATTTACATGTTGCTATCTTTGCTTTCTTCTGTTTTTTTTTATTAAGTCATTTCTACATAGCTCATACATACATTTATGCCATTATGGGATTTGATGTGTTGATTATTTGTACAAATTGGAGTGCTTACATGCTATTAATCAACATAGCTTTCACCTCACTTACCCAATTACAGCATTAAGACATTTGTGTTCTACACCTGATAGATCCAATATCTTTGCTTTCTTTCAACTCTGAAAGGTCTATGAGTCTTTCATAAATCCCAGACACTTACACATGAATTAATTTATTTTACCGACACATCAAGTTTGTATGTATTTATGGGAGTACATAACATAACCCCACATGTTGTGGGGGTACAGGGTATATTAGTTATCTGTATAGAGGTGGTAAAGATCAAGTTAACATATTTGGGGCCTCCTTTACCTTAGGTATGTACTATTTCTATGTGATGGGAACATTTCAAGTCCTCTCTACTAGCTATTTTGAAATATATAAGACATTGTTAGCTGTTATCATACTATGTAACACTTCTCATCTATAAATCTTCCCTGATTGACCTCTAAGACTCTGAGTTGTTTTCCACTATCATTTTCTAAAAAGTCCAACCATCAGTGTCTTCCTAAGGATCTAATTTTCAAGGGCAAGAGTGAGGAATAGCAGGGCTATTGTGAGCTGCCATGGTAATTTGCTCATTTAACTTGCTGAGGGCAGGAGGAAAAGCCAAGCCAAAATGGCCTACCTGTGCTATCGCATAGCAACATAGTGATTAGAACACGGGCCTGACACTCCATTTTAAAAAGTGGGGGAAAATAAAGCAGAGCATAAAAATAACGAAAAGAAAAGCAGAAAATGAACACTGTCTTTAAGACGATTAAAAGAATAGAATAGGTATTGACTCAGGAAGATGATGCTATTCATTGCATGCCTTTCCCTTTAAAGATTTTTTTCCGCTATGATAAAACAATGCAGCAATTAATTTCTTTCCTCTCTTTACTATCTAGCTGTTTGGTAATATAGAACATCTTAACAAAGGGAAAATGATAATATACAAATGAATTCTTACATAGCAAGTCTTTGATTCTAGGCACAATTCTTTTCTGTCCATTTCCTTTCCTACAAAGGAATGTTGAGTCCATTAATCTGATACCAAGGAGTGGCATACTGGGAATGTTTGCAAGGGTCTATAGAGAAGCTAGTCTTTATGTAAAGCTTCTTTATGTATGATATGTTTAGCAAGCATTTATTAATTCCACATACTGGTGGTAACTGAATCATTAACTACTTCCTTGGGTTGTTACAATACCTTCTTTACAATGAGTAACTCTGGGCAATACATTCCTTTTCTAGGCCCTGTCCATGTAGCAGCTGCAGATTACGTAGTTGTTATTCATGGAGACCTCAACTGAGAGGGAACATTTCACAATTTATGTATGTTCTGAACCAAGTAACAGTGTTTAAATTTCTTAACCATTCATCATTTCAAATAATGCTAACATCCATCAAAGCTAAATGTTATTAAAATAAAAATTAATGCCTAGAGGATAAAAGGTATGAGAGTTGCAGATACAAGGCACACCTTGGCTCTCTCCTGGCAAGTGTATATGTATTTTTAAAAACTTTAAAATTTTGATCTCGATTTTTTTCAACCTTTAGAATCTTTTAGCTGGGAATATATATAGGACATATTTAGAGTTGGGATCTCTGTCTCTCCAGCTAGAGTGCCGTGGTGTCAGTCTAGCTCCCAACAACCTCAAACTCCTGGATTCAAGCAATTCTCCTGCCTTAGTCTCGGAGTACCTGGAACTACAAGCAAGTGCCACCATTCCTGGCTAATTTTTCTATTTTTACTAGAGATGGGATCTTGCCTTGCTCAGGCTAGGGTTGAACTCCGGACCTCAAGCAATCTTCCTGCATTGGCTTCCAAGAGTGCTAGCATTACAGGCATGAGCCACCATGCCTAGTGAGAATACATACATATTTTTGTAAGTCTCTATCTTTTAAAATTTATTTTTATTTTTATTTATTTTTTTGTTTTTTCTTTTTTTATTATTGGGGATTCATCGAGGGTACAAGAAACCAGGTTACACTGATTGCATTTGTTAGGTACAGTCCCTCTTACAATTGTGTCTTACCCCCAAGAGGTGTGTCACACACCAAAACCCCACCCCTGTCCCACCTTCCCTCTCCCTGCTTTTCCTTTCCCCCACCTGCTCCCTTATTCTCTCTCTGTTTGCCCCTTTCCCCACCCCCCACTGTGTACTAGGTCATTAATTGTCTTCATACCAAAATCGAATACATAGGATTCGTGCTTCTCCATTCTTGTGATGCTTTAAGCTAAGAATAATGTAATCCACTTTCATCCAGGTTAATACAAAGGATGTAAAGTCTCCATCTTTTTTAATGGCTGAATAGTATTCCATGGTATACATATACCACGCTTGTTAATCCATTCCTGGGTTGGGGAGCAGTTAGGCCGTTTCCACATTTTCACAATTGTAAATTGAGCTGCGATAAACAGTCTAGTGCAAATGTCCTTATGATAAAAGGATGTTTTTCCTTCTGATAGATGTCCAGTAGTGGGATTGCAGGATCAAATGGGAGGTCGACCTTGAGTTCTTTGAGGGTTCTCCATACTTCCTTCCAAAAAGGTTGTATTAGTTTGCAGTCCCACCAGCAGTGTAAAAGTGTTCCTTTCTCTCCACATCCATGCCAGCATGTGCAGTTTTGAGATTTTGTGATGTGGGCCATTCTTACTGGGGTTAGATGATATCTCAGGGTAGTTTTGATTTGCATTTCTCTAATAATTAGGGACAATGAGCATTTTTCATATGTTTGCTACCCATTCATCTGTCTTCTTTAGAGACGGTTCTATTCATCTCTCTTGCCCATTGGTATATGGGATTGTTGGCTTTTCTCATGTGGATTAATTTGAGTTCTCTATAGATCCTAGTTCTCAAGCTTTTGTCTGGTTCAAAATATGCAAATATCCTTTCCCGTTGTATAGGTTGTCTATTTGCTTTGGTTGTTGTCTCCTTAGCCGAACAGAAGCTTTTCAGTTTAATTAAGTCCCATTTGTTTATTTTTGTTGTTGTTGCAATTGCCACAGAAGACTTTTCCCAGGCTGATATCTTCCACTGTTTTTCCTATGCCTTCTTTGAGGATTTTTATCATTTCATGCTTTAAATTTAAGTCCTTTATCCATCTTGAATCAATTTTTTTGAATGGAAAAAGGTGCGTGTCCAGTTTCAGTCTTTTATATGTGGACATCCAGTTCTCCTAGCACCATTTATTGAATAGGGAGTCTTTCCCCCAGTGTATGTCCTTGTTTGGTTTATGGAAGATTAGTTGGTTGTAAAACATTATTTTCACTTCCTGTTTTTCTATTCGATTCTA
>CAUYRH010114359.1:0-32086 GCA_963574655.1 Perodicticus potto | reverse complement strand
CAGACATACACAGACACACACAGACATACAGACAGACACACAAAGACAGACACACACAGATATACAGACAGACACACAGACACACAAACACACACAGACACACAGACAGACACAAACACACAGACACAGACAGAGACACACCCAGATACAGACACACAGAGACACAGACAGAGACACACACAGACACAAACAGAGACACACACAGACACACAGACACACACAGAGACACACACACAGTCTGGCTGTGAGCAGGAGCTAAGCTGTGGCTACCTGGCTTCATAAAGAGTCAGATAAGGAACAATGGAAACTCAGAAGGGGGCAGACAGACGCAGGGTGAGGAGGGAACGCGACCCACCGAGTGTGCTGCGCTCTGCTCGGGTGATGCTGCCCTGAACACCCAGACTTCACAGTGTACGACACGTCCATGCAGCTAACAAAACCCCACTTGTACCCCCCAAATCTATTGAAATTTTCTAAAAAGGGAAAAAAATCGGGCAAAAAGCAAATGAATAATAGTAAGTTTGAAAAAAAACAACCAAAGAGAAAACAGGACATTTCTCTCAATTTCCTACTTTTTGGCTACAGAATTTCTATGCACAGGAAAAACATATTTTTGTGACAAAAGCCCACATTTCGCTCTTCCTAAAACTGTGGGAGCTCTGGTGTGAGGTCAGCGGTTTCCAACTCAACCCCCTTTTATATTTACATGCTAACTAGCTGAAGCTCCTTCTTATTTTAACATCTACTAGAAGAATTTTGAAATAAACTTGAAGAATAAATTTCTAAGATAACATATTTTCAAAATAGTATTTTAGTATCAGTTGTTGCAGGTGGAAATGAGTTAGCAAGATTTATACCTAATAAGCTTTGAGCAAAGATTTTTTAACATCATTGTCTGATTATTTCTGTAGCACAAACTGATAAGAATATCTATTTTTGGACAACATTATGCCCTGTCATATAATTTTCTTGCATTAAACCCTGACATTCACCAATGGTCTTTTCAGTCACATCCAAACACACAAAAGTTAATTCCAATAATTGAAAACATTCTTATATCAAGATGAATACAGGCTTCTGCAGAAGCCTGAATTCTCTCAGACATGTGTGCGCATGTCCATTTGGGATAGTATATAAGAACTGACTGATCCTGATCAGGGATTCAGCAAATTAATAGGTTGTGCTTCTGCTAACACGTGATCTTCCGATTGTCTGCTTCCTTTACAAACGCTTAAATAAAGCAGCCACTAAAAATGTTTTAGTGCTTACTAAAGGCAAAACAGGAGTAATTAAGTAAGAAACAGATTACAGGTTAAATCTGTAGACTAACAGATATAACTACGATCAACTGATAACTCAACATTTTTCCTCAGGAAATGAGACCCATTTGCAGAAACCGAGACCAGGATTTTCTGGGATCTTCCCTGTTTGAGGCACAGACAGTCTGTCACTGGCTCTCCCCAGGATCCCAGCTGATCCGACTGGGGCTGGAGCTTCCCTCATTTTCCACAAGCATCCTTCTCAAACCCGTCCTCTGCAGGAAATGTGACAAGAAGGTGAGAAACATTACATTACTCAGCTAAAAACTTTGAAATACATGCACTTTCTCTCTAGAAATATATCCAAATGAAAACCCATTTAATAGACAAAAGCCTTTCTTTTGTAATAATTTAGCTATTTTTATCAGTTAATAAATATAAACTTTATTTTTTTAAATTTAACTATTTTTAATTTAAAATACACAATCAACAGAATGTATATGCCTCACTAGGTATAAACAGACTAAACAGACTAAAATGGACTAAAATCGTTGGCCACAATGCTTTCATTTCATGAGCGTCTCACTGATTTTCACCCATCTTTAAAGACAAGTTTCTGAAAAGTTATCAGCTCACGTGAGAAAATTGAAGAAAACTGTTTTGCCTGAGTGTACATATCTGTGCACATAAATCTATTTATCACAGCTCATCTACAGCCCATAAGTTTATGTCTGAGTTGCAATTCTAAAAACTACTCAAATGTTTTTAAAGAAAAAGCCAAGATTTTGACAGTGATAAAATTGTAGGCAAAAAAAAAAAAAAAAAGCTAACATGTCTTCACATAATTATACATTACTGTTTCAGCATTTTAAAAATTGTTGAAGCTTTCTATAAGTGGAAACAGTTTTTAAAAACATTTTCAGGGCCAGGCATGGGGGCTTCTACCTGTAATCCCAGCACTCTGGGAGGCCAAGGTAGGTGGATGCCCTGAGCTCAGGAGCTCGAGATCAGCCTGAACTGGAGCAAGACCTTGTCTCTAAAAATAGCGAGGCATTGTGGGACACCTATAGTCCTAGCTACGCTGGAGTCTGAGGCAAGAGAATCACTTAAACCCAAGAGTTTGAGGTTGCTGTGAGCTGTGATGCCACAGCCCTCTACTGAGGGTGACAAAGTAAGACTCCATCTAAAAAAAAAAAAAAAGAGTAAAGGCAAACTTGGGATGTTGTCTACGGGCAGAGTCTGGAAACAGTTTCCATCAGACCTCTGGGGGGCGGCCAGGGCCCAGGCTTGGCGTGACCCAGGTGAGGCACTGACATAAACCAGTGGGGAGCCTTGAACCTATAATTGCCTGTAGAGCTAAGGCTAGTTGAGGGCGAAAAGAGACAGGTTATAGTCTTTAATATCATATGTAGATATAGCACAGTTATTTTTTAAAAAGATAAGGAGAATAAGGAGAACAAATGAAAAAAACAATTTTTTAAAAAATAATAGTGGTGGTGATTGTTTCAGTGTCATTCTCCAGAGACAATCACGCACATGGTGTGGAGTAAAGAAAATGAGAAATTTGGGATATTCTAATTCTTTTATCTCATGTATTTCTTAATGTGAAAGAGATACAGACATAATGTAAAATAAAATCAGTAAGAACCTGGTACTTCAAACTTGGTATAGCAGTAACAGTATGATTTCATGACGTAATCTGTCTTTACATACATATGGAATACACTGTAGATATATGTATTTTTCATATATACACACAAACATGTACATTATGGATTACCTCTAAAAAGTATTAGCTCTGAAAACATGAACTCTGTCCATTGAAAGGACCTGGGAATGACAGTCAAGCCAGTGGCAAAGAGCAAACCCAACATGACATTCCCCAGTGAAACCAGAATGCCGTCCACAGTCTTGCTGAAGGGATGAAAGCAGAGGCAATTTTGGATAAAGATGATGAGTTTGACTTTGACATGCACGATCTATACAGGTGGGACAGCGCAGAAACTACCTGAAAATATGACACTCCAGGTTTTGTAAACCTAGAAGAAATATTCAGAATGGTTCTATGTGTTAAGAAAAATAGCAGTGGTTCACAAAAGAAACCCTTAAAAATCATCAGGAATCAAAGTATGGATAAATAATAATGAAAACCCATTACAAATTTCAAAAAGAAGTGAGAAATGTTTAGGAGAGGTAATGAGATCACAGGAGCCACATAAGGAGAAAGTTCAAAGCAGCAAACTTCTCGGTGTATCAGTTTTCAGCAAAGGCCTAAATGTATAAGTTACAGTCATCAGTTCCATGGATTTGGGGTACAGTTGTTGCAATAATAATCGCATCTTTAAAATGCAAAAGAGAAAAAGTCGGAAACTTTATTCATACTCCAAATTTAAGTAACAACATCAAAAATAACATCTTTGCAAGTGTGCGTTAACAGTCTCACCTTCTAAAGGACAAAAGGGACACACAGAAATACCAGGTGACTTTGCAAACCCAGCCAATTGGTGACAGAGGAGAATGAAGCCAGTTTGTTGCTGTTTTCATTGTCAGCATCAGGGTCTGGCTTTGGACCCTATGCTTGCCCACTTTGACTAGAATACTGAAGGACACTTTTATGTGTGTCATTTATCATTTACCAGTCCATTTATGAAGAAATCGTGGGTTCATAGTCCGATTCTGTACCTTGGAAAACATCAAGGAAACACCACAGGAAGATGGAGCCCAGAGGGTGCCCATCAGCCCGAGCACAAGTTGACTGACTAATCGTTTCCTGGTCATTACTAAGTGAGGCTGCATGAAACTCTTGGCAACCACGCCTTCTAAACTGCAATATGTGTGAAATGGTGAGTAATATATGTCTGTATTTTTCTTCCTAAAAGCAACTGAAATTCAAACAATCTAAGTCAAGTGGAGGTGAAATGATGATACTTGGTTAAATTTTGGAGCCAGTGGGAAGCCTTGTGTAATACCTGGAGATGTTAACAAAGAAAGTTTCGCAAAGTGAAATCAGAAGCTGCTTGGTGTTAACTGATTTCTAAGTCAGGATTGGGGGCTCAAGTAGTAGGAAAACTTTCACTCTGATAGTCACAGCGGACTTCCAGGAAAAAGTTATCCTTAACAAACAGTGCCTTTGCTAATTGCTTTTTAGATTTTTCCACTGAGCAGAGTTACACATCCCTCATACTTACTAAGAAAACATTTACTTAAACCCTCCTTGATTTCTCACTGAAATAACAGTAAAGGGCATCACCTCCTGATACGCCAGTTGAACAAAATGCATTTGCAAAGTCATTCTGTATTTGCAGCAAACTAATTTCTCATAAAGAACAAAGTCCTTAAACAAGGAGAAAATAAGCACCAATTTTTCAATAAAGTTTGTAATAGATACTTTTCCAAGCAAAGTGAAGCATAAAATTCACAGGTTTTAAAGGGAAAATTTATCTGAAAAATAATGTGAACAGGTGGGAAACTTCCTGGTCTCCCCACAAAGTGTGCTGAGAAGCCATCGTCAGTGTATCCCCCCAACCCTTTACCCCTCCCTCCACCCCCACACAGAATCTTTAGAAAACAGCAGAACCTGTGAGTAAGGCCTGATGTTCCATGAGCCTCCTCAGAACTCCTGGGCTGTTTTCCTCTCTGGATGTGCAAATTTCGACCATGTCAGATAAAGGCCATTGCCACCTCTGATCATTTTGCTTTACATTCCAAGTCAAAGAATGAATTTCTATTTTACTAATTTCAGATTGCCCAAGACGTATAACATTATATGCCAGTAATAGATATAATTTTCTAACAAATGCAGAAGAGATGCTCAGCTCTACCAAGGCTAAGGTTTTCTTTTAATTATCAAAAATTTTGCTAATTGTGCTTATGCTGACAGTTGTATTTTTATTATCAGATGATTAAGGACTTAAAACAATGCCAAAAAGTTACTAAATATCCAGTATCTCTTTTTTATACTTTACATTTTATCTCTATCTATGCTACGTTAAAACCAACAAAGTGTTTATTCTATAATAACGAGATTTTTACCCGTAAAAAATTGTAAATATAGGGTGTGGCAATATATACACACATACATAGGGAAAATGGAAAAGGTAGCTAAATGTACCTTTATTTACAAAATATTCATCACAATATTTTACAAAATATTTTTCTACATATTGATATACAAATGTAAACAATATGAAATAACTCTCTGCCCATTCTTTTCCCACCCAGGTCTAGAGAATACTGGTACCATTTTCTAGAGGATACATTTTTGTCTTAAGATTCTTCATGTTGCAGTCCTGAAAATTAAAAATTTAAAAAACAATTTGAGTAAAAATTTAAAACTAAAAGCATCTCTCACCTAACAGGTTTAATGTAAGGGTACATAGCACACCTCCTGGGTAAGGGCTCAACTAGAATGTGGACTTCACCTGACAAACACAAACAATGTAACCTAAGCATTTGTGCCTTCATATTAATCTGAAATTCAAAAATCCTTCATGTGTCAGGAAAAGATTGAGTACAAACTGTAAAAGCCTGTTAGCTCCAAAAACCCCAGCCCCCATCAGGTAGATTCTGAGAAACAGCTCTTTTACCTCCCAAAGCTCAGTCCCCTAGCCCCCTGTCCCCCAGTAGATTCGAGAAACAGCTTCAGAATAAGAAGGCACAGAGACTTCCCCAAGTTCCCGAAAACCCCCCTAGTTCCCGGTGAACAAACAATAGTGAAAACTTACTCAAGCTGTGTTTCTCAAGCTATAGTTTCCAGTGAACAAATAATAGTAGAAACTTACTCAAGCTGTGTTTCTCAAGCTGTAACCCTGCCCTGAGCTAACCATAATATTCCGCTTCTGTACTAGCTTGCTTGCCACACAGCACTAAAAAGGTATAAAAGTCAACCTGCCTTCTACTATGGGGCTGCCTGCCTTTGAGAGCAGCAGTCCCCTGCACAGGTGTAATAAATCACCAGTTGATTTTTACCTGAATGGGGTCAGAGTCTATCTTTACAGGCTGTGATGGGCACAACAAAACCTGAATGTTATAGTCAGAAGCAACACTGTCCCCTCACTCGGGGTCACTGGCTCCACCAGGCATCTCACAGACCGAGGCTGAGGTGGCTCAGCTGAGCCTTCATAGTTTTCCAAACCTTCCACTTTGCCATCTTCCCAGCCTCTGCCAATGTCGTGCATCTTTCCTTTAGTTGCTCAGGCCGGACACCTTGACACACCTGAGATCTCTGACTCAATAGATCCATCTACAAGCTCTGCCACCAAGGCTGTTCCCGGTGAACCTCACATCCTCACAGCTGGACAATTTCCGGAGTCACTTGGTCATACTGTGGCCTGAGTTGTCATCCTATGGACAGACTGAAGCCTGTCACAGAGCCAACTCACACCCCACACAGGCTTCCCTTGACCTCTTTCTTCTTAACTTTTTCAGTAAGTCTTAACTATTAAGTCATTATATATAAAATGTTTGATTTTGAATCAAGAGTGTAGTTTGTTATATCTCAAACAAGAAGCAGGACAGTTAATCAAAGTAGGGGCCTAAATTGCCGACTCCACGTGGTCATCTTAATGGTAGCTTGTTGCTGGCAGCAGGAAAGAAGCCTGGAGAGCAAGTGGTGAGGAAATTCAAAAGGTGTGTTCCACAGCATGTTGAGAACTGAGTATTTTTCCTCACAAGAAGTGGTCCAAAGCCTGGTGAACTGGTGCAAGGTTTGGTGGCCGTGGTGGGTGACAGAGTTTCCCAGTCTGGCCTCTGGAGTGTGAGCAGCATTGTTTGTGTGACACGTGGTCACGTGTTATTGTGCAAGAGGATTTGTGGGTCTCTACTAACCAATCTCAACTGCTTAATCACAGCATCCCCATCATTTTGCCCAGTTGGTTGCAGGAGACACCTGCAAGGTCTCATGTGGCAGCGGTGGATAACACCAGCACTGGCCACCAGACAGACACCATTAGTTTTTTCTGAATATTCACTTTTGGACCATGTTTAGGCACTTCATCTTTATCCAACTGTTGTGCTAAATGCTTGTGATTGTCAGAAAGAATCCATTTCTCATCACACATAACAATACGGTGAAGAGATAATTCACTTTTATGTTGTTACGTCCAAGGAAGTCCAGCTTTGAGATGACATCTCTTCTGACACTTGCTTAATTCATAGGGAACCCATCTACCCAGCTTCTTCACCTTGCCTATTTTTTCCAAATGGTGTAATATTATTGGAATGGTAAAGCCAAATCTTGATGCTAATTCACTTGTAAGTGAGATGGATTTGTTTCCACTACAACTCACCATTCGTCATGTCCACCTTGGTCTTGGGTCACCATGTGGCTCATTTTCAAGATTAAAATCACCAGAATGGAACTTATCCAATCTTGACATGCTATCTGTTCTTTAGCCACATCCTTCCCAAGTACTGCCTGGATATTTCAGGCTGTCTACACTGCATTGGTTTCATGCTTAAACTCATATTCAAAAATAACAAATTTTGACTTGTCCACATTTTCACAAAAATTGCTCTAAAAGGCGCCTGTGGCTCAAAGGAGTAGGGCGCTGGCCCCATACGGCAGAAGTGGTGGGTTCAAATTCAGCCCTGGCCAAAAATCACACACACAAAAAAAATTGCTCAAAAAAAAATATTGAAAGATGATCATAAGCCAAAAATCTGCATTTGAAAGACTAAAGATGGACCTTTACATAAAAATAAAACAAGAAGAGTAAAGTGAAATGTCAGAGATATCTACTGTCGAGTGTAGAACCCAAAAACACAAAATTTTTTTTAAAAAATGTAGAACTGAAGGAAATTGGACGTTAGAAACTCAATAGCCTAATACTTTGTGAGCCCCAAAGAATCAGAGCAAATGTAATTTCCACTATCAATTACATCCATATCTCTGAAAGTATTTTCTCTCATGGAATTTACATGTAAGGTCTCCTAAACAAATCATTTTAAAATCATCTAACATCTCCTAAATCATTCAAAGAGGGACTGTGTCACAATTTCACAGCATGTCCAGTGCACACCCTTTCCTGGTGGCAGCCAATATCCCCTCTGTCAGAAGCTTTTAACAGCTCTCCCAGGTTGTACCAACTCAACTTCGGGGGCTTGAGCTTTGTCAAACCCAAGTGGCCTTTCACTTGTCTCACATCTCTGGACCCTGGACTCACCTCTGCCCAGCCCTTTGCTGGTGATGATCATATTCTCTAGCCACACAGCCCAAACCCAGACATTTAATTTTACTTTCACAGAATACCATGCTTCTTTGATTGATGCATTTCCCCGTGAAACCTTTCCTGATCACTAGCCAATTCTATCCCTTAACCTTTCCAGCTGTTAAAGTTTCCTTCATTTTCTACCCATAATTAAAATGCTAGCTCTTCTGGGGACACATCCTCAATTTGCCTGTCAGAATTAACTTCCTTTTTCTCTTGTGTCTCAGGGCGCTCAACATAGACTTTGTTTATAGCAGAAAACACACAGGAAAGTCTTGGCTATGACAACAAACAGGCCTAAAATTTCAGCAGTTTAACCCAAGAAAGTCTACTTCCTGCTTGTAGAAAACCCACGGTAGGTCTGGAGACTTCCCAGGACAGCTGTTCTCTGTGAAAGGAAAGTCCTTGGCCAACCAGCTGTGTCCAAACAGTGTCTGGTGTGGAGTGCAGGGCTGCACCGGGGCCTCCGACGTATCAGCCTGCAAGCAGGACTCAGGCTCACCGGCAAAATCAGTCACGGGGTCTGGCTTAACACAGTGGCCTACAGAGAAGAGGGCGGCACCGCACTGAGCCCCAGAGGCCGGCTCGGTCAGAGATACCACCTGAAACATCCTACATGTCCCTCTTGCTGAGAAAGGTATTTTGAATACTTTATTGCAGAAGAAATCTCCATATCATTTAGTAGCCCTTTAATTAAAAACTAGTGATGCCATAAACATATTAGGAATAGGACGTGTCTGGGGAGAGTTTATGATGTTATCTATTGCAGTTATCCTGTGTTATCTCATATTAAAGTATGATACTTTTCATTAATAACTGATACATAATTATAGGACAGCACAGAAGAAAGTGTCCTGAATTAGACCTGATTTTGTAACAGTAATCTGTCACTGCAGCTTGTCTGTAAAATGGCTAGATGGTCATTAAGATCAGTCACTTACAATCATCAATCTATAACAAAAGCCTTTGTCACTTACTGAGCTCTTTCCACACTGCGGCCGCCGTTTAATTCCTGATGAAGGAATTGTGTAGTGTCAGACCCCTCACGGGCACGCACAGCTCCCTCACTCCTTTTACAAACCTGAGTCAGGTGCCATCATTACCCCAGTTTCACAGAAGTGGACACAGAGGGGCAAAGTTTAAGCACCATGTTGAAAACTACATTGACAGCACCGGATTAAATTCAGTCCGGCCCCAACATCTCTCCCCCAGACCACCCCGTACACCTCCCTGTCTTCCTCTGCACAGAACACTGCGGTGGTTTCAACCTCGAGGATCAGAATAGCCAATTCAAACTGACCTAAATGACAGGCTTCTCTGTATGTCATGCAAAGACATTTCCAGGCCGGCCATCATCGAGGGCACACCTGTCCCCTGTCCATCTTCCTGCTCTGATGAGCCCTGTAGCTCAGGGATGCCCCCCCCCTTTCCCCACCACCATGGTCATGGTCAGGGGACTCGAGGAATTTCAGACATCACACCATTCTGAGCTAGGGGCATTTTTAGTTGTGAATATATTTTACTGGGGAGAGGACCTTTCCTAGAAGACATTCAGTGTTATTTCCCTGGGTTCACATGACTAGGACAGACTCTAAGAAGTTAATAACATGCACAGAGTCACTTAACTGGTAAGAGACAAAACTGGATTCAGACCTAGACCGTGGTGCTGGGGAGCCACCCCACGTCAACCAAGTCAAACTTAGAGTGTGGTGCTAGGGAGCCATCACTGTCCACCTGACCCCAAGTCAATCAAGTCAAACCTAGAGTGTGGTGCTGGGGAGCCACCACTGTCCACCTGACCCCACATCAAC
The DNA here is from genome assembly GCA_963574655.1 of Perodicticus potto. NCBI lineage: Eukaryota > Metazoa > Chordata > Mammalia > Primates > Lorisidae > Perodicticus > Perodicticus potto. Next base: position 21,808 of record CAUYRH010114359.1, on the reverse strand, counting down.
CAATTCAAACCTATAGTGTAGTGCTGGGGAGCAACCACTGTGCACTTGACCCCACATCAATCGATTCAAACCTAGACTGTGGTGCTGGGGAGCCACCACCATCCACCTGACCCCTCATCAACAGACTCAAATTTAGAGTGTGGTGCTGGGGAGCCACCACCATCCACCTGACCCCACGTCAACCAATTCAAACCTATGGTATAGTGCTGGGGAACCACCACCATCCACCTGACCCCTCGTCAACAGACTCAAGCTTAGAGTGTGGTGCTGGGGAGCCACCACCGTCCACCTGACCCCACGTCAACCAATTCAAACCTAGAGTGTGGTTCTGGGGAGCCACCACCATTCACCTGACCCCACATCAACCTGCAGTTGCCATGATGTTTGAATTAATCCGTCTGATTCACTGGTGACTACTTTGGGTATAACTTTGTGCCTTTATATTTTATTCAGCTTCTTGTTCTTAAAAAGTCATCTTGCCCTTGACCGTTGTGTGCGACTTAGGGATGCTGTGCCAATACATTGTTCCACATCAAGGTTCTTGGTATTTTGAGTTCCTCAAATTATATTCTGTGGTTATTAGAGAGGGTCATTTACAAGAAAACCTATTTATTGAAGGCTCAACTAAGCATTGCCTATGTAACCATGACTGACACATTCTATTAATTTTAAAAAGACAGTTACATAACATGAAACAGCACAGATGTCTTTAAATACATTTTTACCTTTATTTATTCTAAGATATAACCACATTATAAAGTCGTAAAAACTTCTCATCTAACTTGGAATTTAAGTGCATTTCCCTCAGACCCTTTAAAAATGTTATAATTAGAGTTAGAATTCACATTCACATTTGGTACCTTTGTTTTTTACTTCTCGTTACTTGACCTTTACCACCTGAGCTTCCAAATCGCCCTTCCCACGTGCACCATTTCCTCGTCCACATGCCGCTTCCTGGCTGCTGAGCGCCGAGTACTCCTGCCCCCACTGCCCTGCTGCATGGGCAGCATGGGATGTGCATTTGAATTATTTTCCTAGACTACATTCCCAGAAATGGAATGATTAAGTCCATGATATGAAGGGTTTTTCTATTTTCTCTCTTCATGGACTTTTTGACAAATTGCTTTCTGAAAGGATGGGGATGATTTACATTCTGATCAGTAATGTGTGGGAGCAGCAATTCCCCTGAGGTCTCTGCCTCAGCGAGAAAGATATTTATAAAAGTATAACTTAAAAGGAGCTTCATTTTTAATGTAAGAGAAAAAGAGAGAGACAGAGACAAAGAGACACACACAGAGAAGAGCCGTAATAGCTACATGCTCTGCCCAGGGCTCACAGCTGAGGGAGGGCAAAGTAAACGCTTAACTCTCGGCAAGACACTGCTGGGCTGGAGGACCGTCAGAGAACCTCATCGTGAGAGGAGCGTGTCCTGACTGCCGTGGACGGTTAAAGAGTGGAAGGGGAGGACGAGGAGGGCGGGTGCCGGGCAGACACAGGACCCACAGTGACCCACAGAGTCGGACCTGTCCTTACCTGCCTCCCTGACCACGGCAGGGGACCTGTGAGCTCTCGGCAGCCTCTGCAGGGAACTCGGCGGGGCGGAGTGACGTGCACTCTGGAGCATGAAGTTAGCAGTGAGCCAAGCCCTGGAATGATTTTCCCAAAGTCTAAGAGCACCTACGGGTGCAGGGAAAAAAATCTCACTGCTGTGTTTCCTACAAGAGGCTGGTGTGGGCATGGATTTCTTAAACACATATTGTTCTTTTAAATTTCAGATTACTATGGGAATACAACGTTCGCATTTGTTAGGCAAAGTCCCTGTTGCAGCTGTGTCTCGCACCCAGGAGGTGTGCCGTCCTGGAGTGCGTTTGGAGCAGTGTCGGTTTCCACCACTTACAGGCAGGGATGACAGTGCCTCACGGATCTCACAGAAGTGGTCTTTACTCTTTAGTACAGGACGTTCCTAGAAAGTCCAGAGTCTGGTGAGTCTTTTCAAGTCAAATTACACAGTTGTGTAGCTAAAATGAGAACTTGTCTCAGCACAAGTTCTTGCACCACATCAGTACCCATTGCCTCATAGAGCAGAACCAAAGAACAGATGTCAGACTTGTTGAAAATGGCAAGTCCTCTGTCCCACCACATGGTTGCACCGTGTTCACCATGCGTCATCCACACCATGACGGCCATGTTCCAGGAGCCGTCATCCCCAGAGAACCACAGGGCTGGATGGGCTTCCATGGCGGAGCCTCAGAGGCGGCAAAGTGCCACTCCACCACAGCCAAGAGCTTGTCAGGGTCAGAGGGAGGGAACGCAGGCCCCACCTTTGAAGCCACATTGGCAGCAGGGCATAAGGGACAGGTGATTGCTGTGACTGTCTCTGGAAAATACAATCTGCCCATCGTAGACAGATGCGTCTAATTGTGTTCTCTCCCAAAATTTCACACGATAGTGAATTGATGTCACACAAACATGGGAGAAAGAAAGATGAAGCAACAGCAAAAGACATTTTAGAAGGTGGAAAGCAGATGTTCAACTGGCAAAGGACTTAACAGGCCACGGAAAACTGCATCTCATTCCAGCAACAAGGAAAGCTGAAAACTCACTGGATTTATATCACAGAATCCCCAAGGACTGAGCGCATGGCGGTATCAGATATCATGGTAAGTGTGAGAAGACCAGAGCTAAAGTAGGGAGGGTTTGAGAAGCAGGCAAGTCCCCTAACCCCTTCCCAGGTCCAGGCAGCCACAGGCCTGCACCATGCTGGAGGCACGTTCTCTCCAAGGCATAAAGGGGTGGCCTGGGGCAGCCTGAAGAGTCCAGAGCAGGGGTGACCTGGGGTTGACAGGGGCACTGAGTGTGTCTAGACCTAGCTGAGGCCTCCAGCTGTCCCTCCCCACTTGGCCTTCAGAGAACAAGCAGCTAGTCTGCCTTTTAGGCAGAGGACCGGATGGCCCCCTGGGAATCTAGGCACCTCACAGTAACACACTAAAGGCCCCAGAACTGTAACGGCGCAGCCACGTCATCCTTCCGTGATGTTCACAGACAACAGGGCTCATTCATGTTCCAACCAACTCTGATCTCCTGCGAAAAGCCTGAAACATGAAAAGCAGAAAAGATGGGAGAAGATTCATGAAGGAAACAGACAATGCCAGGGGGAGAAAGTTTAAAAAATATGTGCCATTACTATTCATCAAAACACAAGAAAAGATATTGCTACTGTGCTAAAAGGGACATTCAGAGAAGCAAATGAGCTTTCAGACAGTGAGAACGTGACAGACGATAAGGCTAAACAGTCCACCCTCCCCCCAAACAGAAAGGCAGGGCAGAGTGTTGGGAGGACTTGAAGGATACAATGTATCTCAGCTGGCAAACTGACAAATACAATTTAGGGAAATGGTTTTAAATTATAAACAAAAGGAGTGATAGAAACGAAAATACCTTTCTAGACATCAATCATCACAGGCAAGAATACAAATAATTGATTTCCTATGACATAACAGAAAATAAAAAGAGTGATAAGTATAATTTTAAATAAAGAAAACAAAAATAACAAGAAAATGAGAGGATCAATCCAGAAGGTCCAGAGTTAAGAATAATAGTGTTCCAGGGTGGCGCTGGTGGCTCAAAGGAGTAGGGCACCAGCCCCATATGCCGGAGGTGGTGGGTTCAAACCCAGCCCCGGCCAAAAACTGCAAAAAAGAAATAATAATAATAATAGTGCTCCAGAATGAAAAACTTGAAGGGGGGGTGTTTATAAGTAAAATAATTCAAAAGCAACTTCCAAAATTTAAAGAACTCAAGTTTCCAGGTTGAAAGACCCTTAGGTGCCCAGTGTTACAGACGCAGACAGACCTGCAGGAAGGCATCACAACCTAGGAGAATCCTGAGGACACCGCAGAAGTCCAGCAAGCTCCCGGAGAGAGAAGAGCTGCCCTCCGAAGAAAGACAGACACTGAGTACAGAAGAATAAGGATGGACACATTTTCTCACAAGGCAGAACCTCCAAAGTTTCCCCCATCCGGCCTTTCTCACAGAGCTCCGGGAGGCTGTGCTCTACAAAACACATTTTTCAAATGCACAGGACACAGGGAAAAGCACCAGGAAGAAAAGACGCGTGCCCAGGATGGTGGGTGCAGACGGCCCAGAACACAGTCAAGTCCCCAGGACGGTGGATACAGACGGCCCAGAACACAGTCGAGTTCCCAGGACGGTGGGTACAGACGGCCCAGAAGACAGTCGAGTCCCCAGGACAGTGGATACAGACGGCCCAGAAGACGGCTGAGTCCCCAGGCACAAACGATCACCAGGCTGGATTAGAGCAGGTCGGATGGCTCAGGGAAAACTTCCTCTAAACCAAGGGCCACGATTAGTAAGTGGGTCCCATGCTAAATTTGCGCACAGTTTGTGGTGGAGAAGGTGACCTGTGCACAGAAGGACCGAACAAACCTAGACATTTTCACATCAGAGAGTGTGAACATCGGGCCAGGCAGGAAAGTAACAGCGTGACTGAACAGTCGCCTGCAACAGTGTCAGCAGAGTCATGACAATAATATGAGACGTGACGACTAATCTAATCATAATGACCTGTAACTCTAGCAGGAGGGCTGGGAGCTGGAAGGGCTGAGGCTATGTATTAGAGGCATAGAAATCAAATTGTGGAGAAAAACCACATTTTCAAAGTAAGACATCAGTAGATCACACCTGAGACTAAAAATCAAGACCCAGAGTTGTAAGCCAGTTACTCAACAACCAGCCAAAAGTAGCTTCCTCAGGGAGGGCAGCAAGGAGACCCCATTTGTAATAAGAGCCTTTATAAAACTTTTTGACTTTATAGTATATATACATTGATTAAAAAATAAGGAAAAATATGGGGGGAGGGATGGGAGAGCCTCATTTAGTCAGGAGTAGCCATCTCAGCTTATTCAGAGATGTAAGAATTAGGCATATTTGAAAAGTCGGTTAACCATGCCAGCAAGGGACAAGTGACCATCAGGAGGAACCTCCCGAGTTCCTTCACCAGGACCTGACCATTCTGACAGAAATCAAAGGTGCTGTACAAATTTCCAACTGCTTTCAAATCAGTTTCATGGCCACATATATTTCATTCTTTTTCACGTAATTCCAAATAGATAAATACTCACTGTGACACTCTCGAGACTGAAAATGTTCATCCAAGGCAACCGTGAAACTTAAAAGCAGCCGTTTGTAACAGCATCTGTCTTACATTAGGCGAGGCTTGATTATTTAATTATATGGTTTTTCAGGAATTCTAAACTATCCTCTGAGGATCATAATAATACACTCAAATATAACACTTCTTGGCCATTTCTTAAGCTTTACACATTTCCTTAATTCTCTCTATCACTTTCAGACTAACTGCAAATTCCCTTTGCTATAAGATCATGAAAGTTCTGCCTCAACTTGCTTGGAATGAGCTGGTTTTTAAACATGATAAGTCAAACGTAATGTTTAACATCCATCACATTTTAGAAATATTTTTCCAAGTAATAATAAGTTCAATGTTGAATGACATTTGAATATAAAGGAGTTTGATTTGAATTCTTTCATTTTGATCAATGATTCAGAGCCAAAAATAAAGTTTTTTTGTTCTTCTCCTCATCATCCTGGTGGTTTTCTCTTTCATAAAATGCTCCTTGGATGCTGCCTTGGGATTTGTCTTAACTTAGAGAAGTTTTATCGTGGTTGTTCTGATTTTTCTCACCAGAGACATAAAAGAAGTATCTGTTCATTATACAGTGAAGAAATATTTAAATGTTAATAAAAATTGAGCATGTATTTTTGCAGGTCATTGCGGTTAAAAATAAATTCCATTATAATAAAAGTCCACATTAAAAATAAGAAAATGTATGTCTGTAGTTAATTTCATTAATAACCCAAATAATTTGGTTAAACTCATATTGTCCATTAATAATACAATTTGGCCATAAAAATAGATAATCAAACTTTGCTTATATTTCCCTTTAATCAAGAAAATAAAACACACATTCAAGGTACTTAGGGCAAAGGGTATCTGTAAAGTAAGAGACGAGACCCCTGCCTCTCATCACAGCTTACACCAAACAGAAAATAAGCCACCTTTGGACAGGTATGTTTTGCATTTACGTTTCACCCCAAATAAGTTTTTCTCACTGACCCACCTCTGTGCCGCTTCCATGCGTGTTGGCTTCTGGTGAATTCGCTCTGTGTATTCTTCCCCTGAAAACTTCATCTGTAACTGTCCCTGGAAGGTGCAGGGACATGACCTCTTTGCTTATAGCCCAGCTGATCCATCCATTCTGATCATCTCATCAGAAAGGTACAGAAACAGTAATAAGTGTGACCCACATGAAAAAAAAGGGAAAAGCTGTTTTTTTCCCAATCTGGTTCACCTACAGAGAGTAGGCACACTGTCTCAAGTAAATGTTGTCCCCTCTTTCCAAAAGCAACTTTAATTTGTTGGCATTTCTAAACAACAGAAAATCTGGAAACCTGCTTTAGGTGGGTAAGTCATAAAAATAGACATCTACTCGTTCCCTTCTAATCACATCTGCCCGTGGTTGCTGAGATCCTCAACTTTCTTTGCTTTTTGTGTGACAGATTTAGGTGAATGATAAGGCAAGGCCACATAAAATTTTTCATCGCGTTAAACTTAACTCCCCAAGCCTGACAGGAACTCTCGCATTTCCTAGAACTGAAAACCATTACATTGCACTTCTTGTGATTTATTCTGAGATTATATGTGTGCACTACTCAAAGAAGGCATTCAGCTGCTTCTGAGGGCCAACTGGGGTTTGAGAGATTAATGAATACTGAATCTTCAGTCTTAAAAGACAACAGTCACGCAGATGTTTAAAACATTTGGCATGAAAACTACGCGAAGGTCTCCGTGATGGTGCATAAACGGACCCTGAATAGTGAAAGGCCATCGTCAGTCAGCCTCTTCTGAGGGCTTGATCATAATCCACTATGCATCCTTCCACCTGTGAATTATTACCCACCACTAAAAGAAAACTTAGGGAATTTCACAGTGACTCAGAGTCACTCCTGACATTTGATATTTAAATAAATGAATCCTTAGAGGTAGAGCTGGAGGTGTCTTCCTCAGGGCCTTTATCTCCTTTGCATCCAGCCGGCCTGGGGCGGGGGTGACACATGCTGTTTCTGTTCTACCCCATGGCAGGAACCTCCCTGTGAGGCTCATCTAGTTCTAGGCCATCTGGAAGCAGGTGTCTGGCTGCCAGCCGTCTTCCCCATAATCCACCACGGAGGGCGCACAGGAGTTGGCGGGTGTCTGCTTGATGGAACTGGAAACCAGAAACTAATCTGGTCTGTAAAATGTGAACACCAGAGCAAATTTCCTGCACAAAACTCTTTCCTGCCTAAGTCGCAGACGAGCAGTAGAGAAGTTTTCAAAAACATACCCATGTGGCCCAGAGATAGATCAGAAAAGTATTGATTGTGGCTTAGGTATAAATAGAAATTATACAGGCAAGTAAAACTAATCAAGTTGGTCGAATTCCTTAGGATGTAACAGAAAACCCTGTGCAGTTTCCCCTCTAGACATGGGCAGGGCGGCCAGCAGCCTGGAGTGGTCTGGAGAGGAGTGTGGGGGTCACGGCATGGTCATGGAAAGCCACACAGAAAGAGGACTGTTATCATGTTGCAACAGCCCCTGGACACCAGTGAGCCACTTGTTAACGCCCTGGAATACTGAGCGGCTGGCCCACCTCGGATGCAATGGCTTTCGTTGACTCTTTCCCAGTACTGCTTTCCCAGTACTCACCTCAGACTGGTGAGTCTGAGGTGGCAGCAACAGTTTCCACCCTTAAATCTCACTCCGGAGGCATGACTCTGTGGACAAGAAGTTCTACCCTCCAGAGGCAGCCACCGTGTAAAGGGCAAGCTAAGGAGACCCTCCTCAGAGATCTCAGAATCATCTAAGACAGTGGTTCTCAACCCTTCTAATGCCACGGCCCTTTAATACATTTCCTGAGTCCTTTAAATGGCTGGTCAAGACAGGCTTTTATTATACTCTGGTTTTTCTCCCGATTGGAGAAGTCTATCATGGAGAGAAACAGATCTGAGTTTTTGACCAATTTTTTGAAGGCCTTGCTTTGGTAAGGCTTATTTATCGTGTAGTAAAAAAAATTTTTTTAAATAAAAGTAAGACAGGCCATTATGCCCAAGTCAGGGTTTGGGCTAAGAAGATTCAGGGCAATGAGGTAAGGGATAGGAGAATGAGGCTGAGGGCAAGGTTGAGATGCAGATTCCCCTGGAACCCTGGGTTTGCAGAGGTGACGGCAACTTCCCACCATAAGAGTCACAGCAGTGGCCTAGCATGGCAGTGGGAGCTTCACAGCTGAGTGTAGCTACCAGCCTGATCCTGAGGGTGCCCAGCACATGGCGGCTGAGGACGTGAGGGTCCAGGTAAGCAGCAAAGACTGCACAACCCAGGGGTGGCAGGAATGAGGCGCCTGCACTAGCAGGGCCAGGAGTGGAGAGTCTCGGGACAGTAGTTATTCACATGGGGACATTTTCCTGTGAAAATAACATGGGCTTAAAATCTAGGTGAGTATCCCAGGAAGTAGAGCAGAAGTCACTGTTGGGGACTTCTAGAAGCTCGGACAGCAGCTGGGCAAAGGTGAGGGGCCAAGTTCTCCTGGCAGAGGGGAGCGGGCAGAATAGACAGGCTCTGGGGAGTGGACGTGTGGAGTGGGCAGCCCTGGCGAGGGCTCCAGCCTCACCAGCCTCACAGCAGCGGCCTCCTCCCACCAGGGCTGACAGCTGGGGGTGGTCACTGGCCAAGGTCATCAGTGGCCAAGGGGGAGCAGAGGTGAGAGGCAGCACTCCCCTGCCAGAGACCTCGGGCACCATGACCACAGGGACCCATGAGGATGGTAAATAGCCTGTCCCACCCTGGGAGTGACAGACTGACAAGTAAGGGCCCCAGCAGCGACGGAGGAGCTGAGTGCTGAGTGGCCACTCCAACAAAAGGCCACAACTCCTTCCTCATCTCTTGAGAAATGACACAGGTTAAAAAGTGCACTCAGTTCTTCAGAGCACCAGAGGCTGAACCAACAGTTACAGAAGAGACTTTGGGGACCACGGGACATTCCATTCTGGATTGACACGAACACCCAGAGACCCAAACCACTCCCTTAACACCTGCATTAGAGCGGGTCCAGGTAATAAATGGAGTCCCTGACCAAGTCCAAGTTATAGAAGGGTCGCCGGACCCACAGACTCACCAAATGGCCAGGCCCCTGAGTAGGAGATTCCAAGTGGAGTCCTTGGCCAAATGGGGAAAGCCATCGCCCCTCAACCAAGATAGTAACAAAGGACACAGGAGGATGGCAGAGAGTGTCGCTGCCCATGTCACTGAGTCTCAGGGTTCTAGGGACTTGTTCCCGATTGTGCCTTCATGGGGTTCACTGGTTTGACCCCTGAAGAAACTAGATGGCTCGGGGGGATGGCAGAGACTCCCAGATGGTCACCTCTGCACAGCAGCCCTGACCATGTCCACCAGGCTAGATGGGCTCATTGTGGAAGCTGGGGAACCCCCTTCCAGCCTGACAAGGGATCAGACACAGTTGCATTCATCCCGTCTGGACAGTTTCACCCCCAGCATACAATAACAGTCCTGTCCTCCGTTATAGACAGAGTCACCAATGAGATGTGGGCTGTCTGGAAAGTCATGGGATCCGTTATGTCACTGTTGTCATGGTTATCAGAAAGGATGAGCAAGAGCTGCCTGGAGCCCTAAGGACCCTGGTAAGACACAGGTGTTGAGGAGGGTACAGGGACCAGCCACTCCAGTGAAGCTCAGGGACTCAGGGGTCAGCCCTGCAAAAGCCGCCCGTCTAAATAGACACGATTTGCTATGTTGGGCACTGAGAGTCCAGGCTCTGGAGGCAGCACTCTCCCCATCAGGGACACTTCTCTGGGTGACATCATAGATAACATGGACCACTGCCAGATGTGAGGGGGCTCTGGGAAGGAAGGAAGGGTGCTGCCACTGCTCTAGGCCCCTGTGTAGCTGTGTGGCCCAAGAGAGCCCGTGGCAGCAGGGGAGGTATTAGAGTAGAAAAGATGCAGTGTGGGGTTTATGGGAAGCCCTACAGGGGTTACAGTGTGGGGCTCTGGGGTTCCGGAGCAATCCCTGACATCTGCGGCAGGGAATTCTAGGCCTTCCGAGACACAGCTCCTGGCAAGTTCCTAGATGCAATTTCTGGTCTTGGGCAACACCCGCTGTGAGATGTGTTCTATGAGATTCCCCAAGTCACAAAGGAGAACAGGCCTGGAGGCAATCCAGAAGGAAGTGACGTACTGGGATGGAGCAGAAAGTATGAGAGCTGCCAAGCAGGGGCAGACCCACATCCAACACCAGGCCACACACTGCCCACCTGTGCCTTGCTCACATGGCCGTGTGTCCTGTGTGGCCCACTGACGGAGGAAGGAAAGCCCAATTTGCTTTGTGATGGTTCCTCTCAGCACATTCCTCAATGTTGGCTACTGTGCCACAGCTACATTAAGGGCTGGTCTTGAAACACAGTGGAGAAAAAATGTTCCTAATGGGGCAGCTGCTGGGGCTCAGATACACTTTGTATGGAAGGAGAAGTGACCTGAAGGATGATATAGATATAAATGTAGATACAGATATAATATAGAGGTAGATAGAGAGCAGTGGCCTGGAAGACAACGGCTGGAACCCTGGAGACAGGTTGCTGGCAGACGCAGGTGCATGGCCCTGCAGCAGTGGGCTTGTCGCTCTCCACATCACACATGAACCTCCACTGAAAACCATCCTGAGCAGAAGTGCTAAGGATCAGCCAGCAGAATGACTTACCCAGTTGACTTTGGCCAGCCTCAGACATCAGCCACCCAGAACGGACGTGATGGGCCTGTGAGCAGAGATGCCGAGGTGGCAGTGGGAGGCAGCATGTGGTCGCAACATGGACCCACACTGCCTGGGCGTGTTGGGCTGGGAGCCTCTGAGCTCTCAACCTGCCGTCCACACTGTGTGTCCAGGATCAAACCCGCTACTCCTGCCATCAGTCAGCAAGTTACTTGGCAGCAATTTCATTGTGTTGATTCTCTTTCGTGCTTGAAAATCTGACAGTTCAACTCACAGATAAAAATTCCTATCCTGGGTATGAGTTTGCTTTTCCCACCCACACATCCTCAATAGAGATCGGGTGCTGACAATGCCAAATCCACAGGCACGGAATCCCTCACGTGCAGTGAGGGCGACTAAGCCTGATCAGTAGGAGGAGCTGGGGCTGGGGCCGAGCCGGTCAGGCGCTGTGCAGGACCCTCACGGTCCACACGCATTTCCTGAACCTCCCTTGACCAACGATGGGAATCACAAATCATTTACTTAAATCAGTTTTGATTTGCTTACTTTTCCATAATCTGAATGCATAATTGTTCCAGTTTATTTTTAATTTGCAAGGAGACTCACAAGGATGAATTGGCACTTCCTTCCTTTGTTCTGAGCTGTAAGTGGCCGGATTTAGTTATCAAGGATTATATCTAGCTCAGGTTCACAGCCCTGGCCCGGGGCTTTCCTCTGCTATCTCTGTGAGTTCTGTGAGGTGTAAAGAGAGGCCTTATGCTCATGTGACAGAATGCAAACCCCTGGGCCCCTCCAAGGTGTCAACCTCGGGCTCCGAACCTTGCTTTTTCCTTTCCAACATGTAAAAATAAACATCCCAATCTCCGGCCTCTCTGATTGCACCAGTCACAAGTTGTCACATGAGTCTTTCATGACTAAACATTTTTAATGACTGGAAATAACAGTTTTCATCTCATCTTCAAAAGGCAGCCTGTTTCATCCAAAATATGTCTAGCAATCCCAAATTTGAACGGTTTTAAGTTTCTGAGTGGCAGGAAGAAAACTCAACTTTTTTTTTTTAAAGGAAGGACATCAAAAGACATAGCTATATCTTCTCTGTCAGGCTCCAGCTCTGAAGGACATTTCTAAATGAGAATTCCAGGGTAAATACTATAATTCTAACATTATTTATCAATTCATTAAGTAGGCAGTTTTTTTTTAATTATCTCTACTGGGGTAAATATAATGGGATAATACAAAATAAATAAGGCTTAATTACTATTCAAGACTATGAGTACTGATAGTAAAGATAAAATCAATACACAGGAACGGTGCACACAGCAACCGAGGGTGAGCAGTGTGGGGTAACAGGTGTCAGGAACAAAGGGGAGATTGATGAAGGTTGAGGTCATAAAAAAAGCTTTATGGAGGAAGTGGCATTTTAACTGCCACCTAACTGGGAGAACAGCAGGTGGTTAGTAGTGAAGTCCCACAGCAAAGCCGAAGGGAGCTATGTGCTGGGCGTTGTGGAGCTCGGAGCGGGGAGATAGCCTACCTTTCCAGCCCTGCTTCACCTGTCAATGGTGTTCATAACAATTGCAGTGCCGACCTCATTGCCTTATTTTGTTTTGTTTATTTTAGAAAATGGAATAACATCATATGTAACGTACTTAGGCATGAAAGGCAGCCGTGGGGATGGCGCCAGACAGACACAGTGGCACCAAGCAGAGGGGGCTGGGGCCTTTCTCACACCCATGCGGCTGTGGTCAACAGAGAAGCCGTAGTCCCTCAGGGGCCAGGCGGACAGAACCCCACCTTCCTGAGCAGCTGCAGGCTCACCGGAGCTTCAGAGGTTAGCAGGGTGGGGAAAAGGACAAAGAAAATCCCCCATACGCTCCTCTGTGGAAGTCTAAATTTAATAAAGCAAAGACATGCAATCCCTCTATGTTCTCAAAAGCATTAGAGGACCAAAAATATTGGTAGGCAATGTCAATCATATCCTGGAGACAAATCAACCTGCCATGGAAGAGATGAGCTGCACAGAACAGAGATGTCTGCTAGAACAGAGTGGCAACCTTGACCAGTTCTCAGATCATTTGTCACACAGCAAGTTTCTGTCAGCCTCACGACCTTAAACATCCCCATTTCAGAAACAATGCTCAGACAAATTCTCAGATAGCTGCCAAACAGAGAGAATGAACACAGTTCTCCAGTGAATCCTAGCAGGGATGACAGCCCAGGACCCTGGCCGGGTCTCCCCGGAACCCTGGAGGAAGGGCCTCCCTTCTGCTAAGTCACTTAAAGGGGCTTTAACTGCTTCCAGTTGGATTCAGTTTCTGTTTCTATTCCAGTAGAAATTCTATGACATCAGATTACCCACGGTCTCTACTTTTGTTCCCATAATGTTCCCATGATCCGGAATATCAGAAGGACTCACTGTCATTTCTGGGGTGATTGTTTTCATGAAGCTTACTTAGAGTCATAGATAATCTAAAATTAGTATATACATGTCAAGACTGACACCATTACAACTGAGAGATAGCCAGTACATGAATCTGAAATGAAGGTCTTTAGCTCACCAGTGTTAACTTAGAAATGAAGTATAATCATGTTCATTAAGAACTTGATGGGGCAGGTGTGGCGACTCACACCTATATCCCAGCACCCTGGGAGGCTGAGGCAGGACGACTGCTTGAGCTCAGAAGTTCAAGATCAGCCTGAGCAAGAGCAAGAGCAAGGCCGTCTCTACTAAAAACAAAAAATATTAGCCAGGCTTTGTGGCAGGTACGTGTAGTCCCAACTACTTGGGAGGCTGAGGCAGGAGGATCACTCCAGCCCAGCACTGTAAAGTTGCTGTGAGCTGTGATGATACCACAGCTCTACTCTGGGTGACAAAGTGAGACTCCATCTCATAAATAACCAACGATAACCAAAAATCTTCAAGTTTGGTGGTGTGAAAGTATAGACCATTTTTAGAAGGAATTCTGGCAGCTCACCGTCCCCTTAATGCAGAGCAGGGGCGTTTGCATCAGTCAGGCTGCGTGCTCATCGGTTTCACACAGCACGGTGTAAACTCTCGTGCTGCTGATAAGCAGTGTGATCTTTTTATAATGACCATAAAACGATTAGAAGGGTACTTTGTCCTGTGTACTTCCCTTCTAATCAGCTCCAAGCTCAGTGTCCGATCAGTGTGACGGCTTTCATGTTCCTGTCATGGGCTTTTGTTGGCATTTTAACACAAGCAGCTGTCGTAAACAAGAAGAATGGGGCCTTATGTTGGTGTTATTCATTCAAACTAAGTGAAAGTACAGCCCATGTGCCTTCAAATCCTTGTAGCACAACTTCAGTTATAACCAAAAACTGTCTATTGAGAAGAAAAGTATGAGTTTCAATTTTCTTCTCATGTATTCAAAACAAAATGTGTCTGTTCTTACTATAGGAAGGTGTAGCCACTGACCACCTCTCAAAAAGATGTGTTTTCTCAAAGGGCTTTTTTAGCAGCTGCTCTGCTCTGCTCTGCACTGGGCCTTCCTGGGGAGGAAGTTGCTGCCGAGCGGCCTCCACGAGGCTGGTTGGTGCGAATGACGCTGCTGACTGTCTCAATCTTGCAGAATCACAAATGAGTTTGGCCCCCAGGGCGTCTAACTGACCCACGTTAACGACTGTAAAATGGCTCCTGAGACTCTGTGTTAGTGGGGATCCTGAGGCAAGGATGGGATGTGGGGTATCCACTTGGGGTGACCCCCAAACAAGAAGGAAGGCGCCAAACAGGGAGGAGGAAAAATCAATATAAAATGTGTGAGAAGCTTAAGTGAGCCGGACCTCTGAGAAGCACGGAGAATGTGTGTCATGATTCTCCTCCAGCTCCTCCATGATTAACGCCCCGCTATTCCCAGACGGGGCTTATCCAGGGCCTGGCGGAAGCTGTGGCTCGGGGAAGGGTCTCCAGTGGAAGGTGCCTGTGCAGGTCTGATGCTGGTGCTCTCAGCATGAGGCTGAGACCGCACGAAGCTGCGCCTCGAAGCAGAGACAGCAGTCGGGTCGGCCAAAGGACAGGGCGCCAGGCAGCAGAAGTGTGTCCACACTATAAATTTGGCATTAACAGTAAATGTTTAAAATTAACTGGATGGATCTTCCTCTAAAGCATATAATGTATTGCTATATACAAACTGAAGCTTTTGAAAATGTACAATTCAAAGAAACTTTGTAACATTCTACCTCAGGAATTAAGATTCTGTCCTCAGAAACCTTAGACACTGCCCTGTCACTCTAATTACAGAGACGCTGTGAGTCCCTTCTTTCTGTCACATCTCCCCTTACAGCAAATGTCTGACTCCCTTTGGGCAAAATCAAGGATCACAGCCTCTGCCCGTCCACTGGACAAACTCTACCTGTGCCCACCCTGAGAGGTGCCAGAGAGACATGGGCACAGAATCCTCTGCCTGGAAACTGCTCGGAGCGCCAGAAACATCGCAAAGACACACAGGACAGAGAGGGGTGGCACCTCCTTGCAGCTTCATGGGGTCAGACAGACAGAGCGTGCTTGTACTTCAGGTACCTGACATAACCTTCCTACACACACTGTGAAATAGTCAGCACAACCAGCCTGTGCAGTGATCACATAGGTACCTGTGTGTGCCGTGAGAACATAACATTAAATTCACTCTTTCTGGAAATTTAAAGTATTTGTCACATTCTTATTAACTGTAATCACCAGGACCAAGTCTCCACAGCTTGTTCCTGTAAGTGAAAGATTGTATCTTTGATGAATATCTTTCCATTAATTAATGCATCTTATTAATTGATGGATAATTTAATCATGTATCATATATTTTGAAAACTATGGTTTTCTGCTCTAGGAAATGGATTAGAAATTGCTGTAATATTTATGGTTTACTTATTGGTCTGTACATACAGTAAGTATATATATACATAACCACGAAATACAGTGTCTGGGTCATACTGACCTTTTAGCCTCCACAAAGGAAGGACTGTATTCTACTTGTGTTTATATCCCCTCCAACTCAGCCTGTGGAAGCTGAATGAATAATTGCGGCATACAAAATTGTGATCCATGAAATATCATGGAAGAGAGAAAAAGACAAAAACTACCGAGTGCTCACTATACCCGGAAACACATTAAATATTTCAGCTAGATTATCTATGTCCTTCTTACATTAAATATGTGCTTATTAACCACATGTCACCACAGGGAAAAGTGGACCAAAGCTACAGAGCCAGCTGCCTCAGGACCCATCCTGGCAATGTTCTAGCTAAGCTAGAGAGGTGTGATGGCATTTGGGAAGCCACTGCCTGGGGTGACACGGTGGCCCTCAGCACGTCCTTCTACTCCCACCTGCACCACTTTTCATAAAATGCCCCCCACCCCCACTCCTTGTCTCCCCCTGAGCTGCCCACTCCCACTGGGCCCAGGGCCAACCCCCCTGAGGTTGCACCAACTTTACTGTCGGTTCACATTCCCAGAGTGTTTGGGGTTGACCCCTTTTCTCCTGTGCCAGGTCAGCACCATTATCTCTTACTATTGTGAAGAGGGAGTGTTGCTCTGGATTATATGACAAAAACAGAGTGCTGACACTGCCGGGGGAGCTCACTCTGTGGCAGTGGGGGCCATGCCTCTCCTTCTGAGGCAGCATGGCTCGGCCGGCTGAGCCTGGCTCCACCTGGCGCCAGAACCAGAAGCCCGAGTCCAGTTCCTCACCTGTGGCAGAGCTGGGCAAGGTGTTTAACCTTTCAGGCCTCAGTCCCCTCATCCATACAGTGAGAACCATGATGTGAGCACACACTTCACAGGCTTGCTCTGAGGTTTAAACTGGTGACTGCATGTAAAACTTAGAGCACAGCTCCTGGCACATAACCAGCTCTCTTTCTTTTTCCGATAAAGAAGTACCCCCCAGGAACACTCATAAGTTCTCTAAACAAAGAGAATTCAGACAGTCAGCATCACATGAAAAATGCAAAAACCCAAAACACATAATAAATTCCCAGGTGTGATTTTCCATATGTTACTCTGGGAAGATAAACTATCTTTGGTAGTGCTCTGAAAAGCCTCTCTCTCTCTCTCTCTCTCTCATTACTCTGGGCTTTCACGATTCTACCTTATTTGCCTAAACATCATCTCCAGAGTTGACTCCCTGACTGACGAGGTTTCCCGGGAAGGTCTGAAGACAAGGGCATATTTACTTCCAGGGGCAGTACTTGACAGGCCAGTCCATAGAGGGTTCTGGTCCTTCATAAACGCTCTGCCTCTGCCAGATGGGGCTTGCCCTCCACTCTTATCTTCCTCTCTTAACTTGACTGCCCTTACCACCTGCAAGAGAACACCTTGAAAAGGATTAATTATTAATTTAGAAAAAGTGACTTCAAACACTTCAAAAGTCAACATAGGAGGGGGAAACCCCAAAAACTGGTTACACAGTTACATTGGTGATTTGATCATTTTATTTATTCTTTCTTTCCTTCTTAAGAAACAAAAGGTCTTCCCGGTTTTATGGCGTCTGAGATACAAATGACTATGAGTCGAGATGAGATGGCATTAAAATATTTATTAGCTAAATCTGACACTTACATTTTCAGTTTTATCTCCAAAGGCCTGGGAGGTGCATATTATTAAATGGAACCTACATTGAGACGTCTTGCTCCCAGGATACATAATATGCCTGCTTAGTCTCTCTGCACGCAGCTGTTTAAGCTAGAGAATTTCAGTGGCTTCTGGACATTCAACTTTTTTTTTAATGTCTGGGGAACTGAGCATGTAATCAATCACTGTGACTGACAGTTTGGGCATTTCGCAGATGTGACTCAAGAGCACTAACTATGGTACTGGAGATTCTCTTTTTTTTTTTTTTTTTTTGAGACAGAGCCTCAAGCTGTCAACCCTGGATGGAGTGCGGTGGCATCACAGCTCACAGCAACCTCCAATTCCTGGGCTCAAGCGAATCTCTTGCCTCCGTCTCCCAAGCAGCTGGGACTACAGGTGCCCGCCACAATGCCTGGCCATTTTTTGGTTGCAGCCGTCATTGTTGTTTGGCGGGCCCAGGCTGGATCCGAACCCGCCAGCTCAGGTGTACGTGGCTGGCGCCTTAGCCCGTTGAGCCACAGGCGCCGAGCCAAGTACTGGAGATTCTCAATGCAAGATACCAAACCTTCAGAAATTATGTTTCCTGTTACTTCAAGCTAAATATCAGGTCACTTTGGCCCACGTGTTCCTTCCAGGCGCCAATAAGACGACTTAAAGTTATGAGTTTTCAAATATTCATAGTTTGGGTGTTGGGATCTTTCCAAGCTCCACAGAAACTAATATATTTGACTAATTGTAAGTGCCTGAAATATTCAAGATTAGTCTCTGCTAAGGTAAAGCCAGCCACCAACAACAGAATTCCTGGGCGTTGCTGGTGCTAGACTGTGTTCCACAGAGCGACTCGTCTAATCCGCCCGAGTCCTGTGAACAAAGTGGCATCATCTCCCCATTGAAAAGATAAGAAAACAAAGCCCAGAGAGGGAAACAATTTGCAGAAGTCACACAGCTGGCAAAGATAAAACCAGGCTATGGACCAAGGCCGTCCAACCTTCACACGGACTTCTCCTGGGCCGATTTCACACTTGAGGGGTTCCTGGCAAGGAGAGAGGGGAGGGGGGACATCATGCGTGAGCAATCATGGAGAAGCTGCACATTTACGGGTAAGAGTGTTGAGAAGCCCGAATAAATTAGGAATTTCACCTAGTTCAGTCAAAACTGGCAAGTTTTTTTTTCATTTGTTTTTGGCTTTTTTGAGACAGAGTCTCACTATGTCGCCCGGGGTAGAGTGCCGTCACATCACAGTCACAGCAACCTCAAACTCTTGGGCTTAAGCGATTCTCTTGCCTTGGCCTCCCGGGTAGCTGGGACTACAGGTGCCCACCACAACATATGGCTATTTTTGTTGCAGTTGTCATTGTTTAGCTGGCCCTGCTGGGATCGAACCTGCCACCCTCGGTGTATGTGGATGGCGCCGTAAACACTATGCTACGGGAGCAGAGCCAAAACTGGCGAGTTTTAATAAAGGAAGTGGTGTGTTGGCCGGCAGGAGTCGGCCCTGGCTCCAGTCATCCTCAGGCATCCTGCAATCCCGGGCATGATTCTGGGCACAGGTGGTCGGCTCAGTGAGGGGCAGGACCACAGGACAGTTGTCAGCAAGCCTGCAGTATAAAACCGGCTCTAAAAATGTCGAAGAATATTAAATTCTAGAACATAGAGTTTTGGAACTTAGCAATACTAAGGTTTTAAGAATGTTGGGGCAAGTCAACTCTGCAGTCCCCACCTAGCTCTGCAGCTGCCGCAGCCTGTCCAGAGCCTCACACAGGTGTCACTCACGGGGGGCTCTGCCCTGAGCCAGCCCTGCCCCAGCCAGGGAAAAACTGTCCTCCATGAAGCCGATCCCCACTCCCAGAATGTTGGGGACCACCAAGTAAAATGATTAAAGCACCATTGGGAAAGTATACAGAATGTTGGGGAGCACCAAATAAAATGATTAAAGCCCTGTTGGGAACTTTATTATACTTACCATTAGTTCCAACCTATACAAGATAAAGTATCTATGCTAAGAATGGGAAATGAGAAGTGGCACGTGGAAATGAGAGGTGGAATTTTAGTGAAACCGAGGAGCCAGTCTTCACACCTGGCCGTCAAGTCCAAGGGAACTGTTTGCAGTGTGGACCGGGCAGAGGAGAACGCAGGGGCTTGGAGGCCCCTCGCTGGGCCTCACTTCAGACCACCAGGCACATTTTAGTGTCGAAATGCCCAAGACCCATCCCAGCCAATTACATCAGAATCTCCAAGATCCTGTCCTGATGTCAGTATTTTGTAAAGCTGCCAGACAGATTTTATTGAAGACTATTGCTCTAATAAGTAATGAGGATTTTATCTTCAGAGCTGACGGTGAGAATGGAAAAGGAAGGAATTTTGAAAATAGTATTAAAGGAAAAGCAATGTATGTTCTTGAAAGTGCTGGGAGAATTAGAGAATTGTTCCCTTAACTCACTAAACCAAAGCAAAACAAGACAAAACAAAAAACTTCATTTCACACAAGATAAACAAGCTTGGGAAATGTAACCTTCTTGAAGAACCTAAGCTTCCAAGGTGGAAGTTTGCAGGGAGGAAGGTGTCACTCATGAGGCAGCCTCTCTCTCCTGTGCTCACACTGGAGCTGCTGACTCCTCACCTGTCTTCCTAAAGGTGGCGGTGGTTAGGAAGGTCAAGGACAAGAACACAGAGCACAGAACTCACCACATGGAAAGGCAGCTCCTCTGTCACTTTAGACAAAATCATAGATAGCAGCTTCACATTAAACTTACCGTTTCCACTCACTGGGCTGATCAACTAACTTTGTGATTTCAGGCTATGTCTTTCAAAACATCTCTTGGGCTTGTTTTTGGCCTTTCAACAGGCTAAACCACAAATTCCAGACACTGATGTGCTTGTGCTCCGCAGGGCACCGACTCCGCCCTTCCTTACCTGCAGTGCTGGGCCGACAGAACTGTGCACTCTGATGAGCCTCAGAGATCCGGATCCTGGGCCCCTGTCACTGAAGGAGCTGGGGCAGAGACAGCTCTGTCGTCTTCAGCCTTCCTGTGCTCTGTGCAGACTGGCTCTACTGACCAGTTCTAACCGCTGGGACTTAGTTGTTTTTGAATAAATTCCAATGTGCTACCAAGCTTTAATTAATCGATTTTCTATCATATTTCTACCATCTGTACGGGAAAAGGATTAAAAATGGAGCGAAATGAGTCTGAGCCACTTCCTTTAAAACACATCACACTAATTGCAACTTGCCACACACCATTACCCGTTGAAATCCTAAGTTATGAATACTAATTATTTCATCCAGAGTTCACATTTCCAAAATGTTTTACAATCACATTTGGTTAATCCTTCATAAAATCCCATGAGCAGGCTAGTGTTAATATTCTCATTTCAAGGCTTAGAGAAATCAAGGTTCAGAAAAGTTAAATAATGGTAAAAGCGATTGACCAAGCCAGTGGGAAGGAAGCTTAAGCAAACGTGCAGCCGTCCTTGCAGCCCACTGCCCTCCCAGGGAGATGCTCAGGCAAAGCGCCCCCACCAGCACAGAAATGTCCTTTCCTGTGACTCCAGGACCCTGTTGGGACCCAAGACCTTAGTAGGGTCATGAAGGAATCAGAAGTAGGAGTTTTGAAATATTACTTAAGTTCTCAGTAATTCATGTATCTTTGTAAAAATAAAAAGAAAATACTGATTCCCCAAACTGAGAGACTTTGTCCAGGATAATTCCTGAACCTGACATCCCTCCACACCGCAGTGTGAGCAGCAGAGAGCCGTGAGGCAGGTTTAGTCCAGGGAGAAGTTCACAGACGTGAGCCAAGTCGGTTTTCCCCACTCTGCCCCTGCCCTGTTTCTTCCTCCCTTTAACCAATAAAATTTACTTATTTAACAAACTGTTACTGGGAGCCTTTCATGAGCCAGACACTTCATGAAATACTGGCAATATACAAGAATGAATAATAACTACACGATCCCTCCCCTATGGTTCACAGCTTTGCAGGGGAGATAGAAAAACAAGCGAATAGCTCAGTCTACACCATATCACACTCAGGTGCTGAGTAGGAGCAGGGTGGGGTGGGCAGGCTGCAGGAATATTATCAATAGAAGCCCCTGAGCTCGGTCCTGAGGGAGTACAGAAGAATTTTCCAATGAGAGGAAACCACAGTTTTTTTCTTTTTTTTAAAAATACATGTATTTTATTATTCTTCATTACATTATTTCCCCTCCCCACCCCTCCATGGTAAGACAGAATGGGTTTACAGAAAAGAATACAGAAAACACCAAAGCTCCTGGTAGAGGGAGAGATTTCAAGTGGGGAGAGAGAAGCTCTCTCCGTTCCTCTCCCGGTCTTTCCCTGTCTCCTCCTCTAGGCCTCTAGCCTCAGGGTATATATAGGT
>CAUYRH010114356.1:0-19263 GCA_963574655.1 Perodicticus potto | reverse complement strand
TAGAGACAGAGTCTTACTTTATCACCCTTGGTAGAGTGCCGTGGCATCACACAGCTCACAGCAACCTCCAACTCCTGGGCTTAGGCCATTCTCTTGCCTCAGCCTCCCGAGTAGCTGGGACTACAGGCGCCCACCACAACACCCGGCTATTTTTCTGTCTTGCAGTTCGGACGAGGCCGGGCTTGAACCTGCCACCTTCGGTATATGGGGCCGGCGCCCTACTTGATGAGCCACAGGCGCTGCTCCTTTAGGGTTTGTTTTTTTTTTTTTTTTTGAGGCAGAGCCTCAAGCTGTCACCCTGGATAGAGTGCTGTGGCATCACAGCTCACAGCAACCTCCAATTCCTGGGCTCAAGTGAGTCTCTTGCCTCCGCCTCCCAAGTAGCTGGGACTACAGGCGCTCGCCACAACGCCCGGCCATTTTTTTTTCTTTTGGTTGCAGCGTCATTGTTTGGCGGGCCTGGGCTGGATTCGAACCCGCCAGCTCAGGTGTACGTGGCTGGCGCCTTAGCCTGCTGAGCCACAGGAGCCGAGCCCCTTTCGGGTTTGTTTTTTAAGAGACAAATCCTGGCTGGTAATGAAAGTGCAAAGGTCTGATAGCAGAGAGAAGCCTCTGAAAGGCCCCTGCACGGGATGTTTTCGTGTGGAAAAGATGATTGCACTTCACGTCTCTTAATGTCCCTAACAGCCTTGGTGGCCCGAGGGTCTTGCTGGCTCACTGGCTCGGCACAAAGCAGGTCCCAATGCATTGTTATTACTTCTGTTCAACCTGGCTGGGCCTTGGAGAGCTTCTGACATTGTTGTATAGCAAGAACAAAAGGGGGGCTCTCCAGAGAATGAATGAGGTTTTAAGTGGGGCAGAGCCTTTTCATACTAATCAAACTTTTGGGACCTGTAGGACAAACATTGGTAATTCCCTAACATTGGGAATTCCTTGGCATCCCTTTGGCTGTACCTGGGTCATCGTCCTTCAGGGTTGCGATCTCTTCTTCTATTTTCTTGTGTTGTTCTGTCACTTTTAGGAGCCTTTGCTCCAGACTCACAATCGTCAGGGAGTGCTGTTTGATCTGCTCCTTATATTCCGTGATTTCTTCTTCGAATCCGTGTTTCTGTAATTCTTGCTCATCCTGCAGGGAATTTATCGTCTGCTGATGCAGTATCATCCGCTCCTCCATTATGATCTGGGAAGGCAGAGCATGTACACTGTGATCTTGGGAGTGGGCTATGACAACAGGAATAAGGATACACCTCTGTACTAGCTGGGGCTAAACTGGGTGCTGCCCCAGGGCCTTTGCATGTGCCCCACCCCCTGCCTTGTACACTCCTCCAGCTCCTTCCTTGCATGGCTGACTCCTTCTGGTCTTTCAGGTCTCAGTTCCAACATCACCTCCTCCAAGAAGCCCTCCCTGACCACCTCTTGGGAGCAGCCTAAGACCCTTCCTATCCCAGCGTCTGTTTCATTTTCCCTGGGGCCTCTATTGCCCCTGAAAAGGATCTTGTTTCTTTGTTTCTCATGCCCACTAGAAGGTAAACTCTACAATGGCAGACTTGTCTTGTTTACTGCTATGCCCGCCAGCATCTCGATCCAGAAGTTTGACAGATCCTTGTGGAACTGATGAATGAATGACTTTCTAAGAAAAAGTGGATGAATTTGTATTTCTTTCTTTTTTTTTAGAGACAGAGTCTTACTTTTTCGCCTTTGGTAGAGTGCTGTAGCATCACAGCTCACAGCAACCTCCAGCTCTTGAGCTCAGGCGATTCTCTTGCCTTAGCCTCCCGGGCGCCTGCCATAACACTCGGCTATTTTTTTGTTGCAGTTTGGCTGGGGCCAGGTTTGAACCCTCCATCCACCCTCAGTATATGGGGCCGGTGCTGTGCTCACTGAGCCACAGGCACCGCCCTGAATTTGAATTTCTTAAAAACAAAAACTTACCCACCCCTGTGCCATCCTTGTGCCATCACATCCCCAAGTGTCCTGGCTCGACATCTGCAGTTTCCTAAGACTTCTCCTCTCCTTGGTGCTCCCGTCCCCTGAGCCTTACCAAGACGCCTCCCTTCCTACTCCTCTGCCCAGCCCCTGCCAAGCATCCAGGTCCTTATGATTCTGGGCTACAGCAGCGCTGCCACATGCCAGGCCCAGAGCCGGTCTCTCCAACCCCCCATCCTCTCCCAAATGTCCTCTGTGCACTCCTGGAAGATGAGCCTCCATTACCTCCTTGCAATGTGGGAACCTGATTGTGTTGAGCCTTGATCGCTGAGCCAAAGCTTTAAAACATTGGCTTAAAAATCTGTGGAATAGTCACAGGTCACTAAATTCCAGGGGCCCCCAGTCATCCTCCCTGATCCTGCAAGGACGCTGCGTCACTCTTCGAAAGCCTGTGTCCCTTTCATTCCAAACCAGTGCTTCTCAACGGGGGCAACTCTGTCCTTAGAAGGCATTGACTTACCATTTTTGTCTTGGCAGTTTCCAGTTCAGCTAATGTTTCGTTTAATTTCACCGCGAGGCTCTCCGCTTTCAGACTTTCAGCCGTCTGTGTCTTCTGAGTCTCTTCTACCATGGCCAGTGCATCATTTAATTTATTATTTAAAACAGCTTCTTTTTGCCCTTTTAATTCTATTTCCTAGACAAACAACAAATGTCGGAATAACAGACATTCAGGAATAAATATTTACCCTGGCCTCTCTTCCCTCCTGCCTTCAAGGAGAAAGTGAACTCTATTCTGTAATTATTCTGTTGATCCTTTTTAAGTACAAACTCCACGCCTTCTCTGGAAGGTTCCTTGTTATAGAACTCTTCTGTATATTCAGCTGAGACCTGAGGCCTGTCTCCTTGTGATTTCTGGTGTTGGAGCTATGTCGGTCACCTGGAACTCCAACTGAGTTAAGTTTTATTTCTCTCTGATGAGGCAGCCCATTACATATTTGAGGAGGGCTGTCATCTCTCTCTGAATCTCTTCTCCAGAATAAATGTTCTGAGTTCCTTTTCTCCTTGCCTTCAGGATATGCAACTTCCCTCCAGGGGATGACCTGTCTCCGCCCTCCAGGACCTGGCCAGACTGGCCTCTAGCTACTGTGTCCTTGGCACACCTGGGGAAGTTCCCTCCCAGGAACCTGCTCTTCTGATTCTTTTTTTTTTTTTTTAAGACAGAGCCTCAAGCTGTCACCCTGTGATAGAGTGCTGTGGCATCACAGCTCACAGCAACCTCCAATTCCTGGGCTCAAGCAAGTCTCCTGCCTCTGCCTCCCAAGTGGCTGGGCCTACAGGTGCCCACCACAATGCCCGGCCACTTTTTGGTTGCAGCCGTCATTGTTGTTTGGCAGGCGCGGGCTGGATTCGAACCCGCCAGCTCAGGTGTATGTGGCTGGCGCCTTAGCCCATTGAGCCACAGGTGCCGAGCCTCTTCTGATTCTTGATTGTCAAAATCCTACTCTCCTGAATCCCTCCTCAAATTGTGAGCAGTGGGGGTTTCTTGGCAGGCACTGTGCTGGGCATCTTACGAACATTATTTAATCCAGTTTAAAATATATTCTTGTTGCCAGGCATAGTGGCTCATGCCTGTAATCCCAGCAACATAGTGAGATCCATCTCTACACAAAGTAAAAACAAAAAATTAGCCGGGCATGATAACATGCACCTGTAATCTCAGCTCCTCAGAAGACTGGGGAAGAAAGATCACTTCATGGGCAGCGCCTGTGGCTCAAAGGAGTAGGGCGCCAGCCCCATATGCCGGAGGTGGTGGGTTCAAACCCAGCCCTGGCCAAAAACTGCCCACTCCCCCCCCCCCCCGCAAAAAAAGAAGGATCACTTCAGCCCAGGCGTTTGAGAGTGTAGTGAGTTACGGTCTTGTCACTGCACACCAGCCTGGGAGACACAGCGAGACCCTTTCTCTAAAAAATTAAGATAAAATAAAAAATATTCTTGAGACATACTACTGGGCATTCTGAGACTATTGGTGGTGGTATAAACTCGTATGATCTTTTTGGAGGATCATTTGGGAATGCATATTATAAGCCTGAAAATGTTTGTATCCTATGAAAATATTTGTATCCAATTCCACTTTGGGGAATTTATCCTAAGAGTGTAAAGAGTGATGACAAGGGTTATCCAATCAAGCATCTTTTACACTGATGAAAATTGAGAAACCACCCCAGTGCCTGACCACAGGGGAGGGATAAGTAAACTGGGGTCCGTCTCACACAGTACAAACCCAGGTCAGAGAAGACGGTTCTGTGACACAGAGACATTCTTATAAATATGTTAAATATAAAAGGACAGCTTTCAGACTTGGCGCTTGTAGCTCAAGTGGCTAGAGCGCCAGCCCCATGCACCAGAGCTGGCAGGTTTGAATCCAGCCCGGGCCTGCCAAACAACAATGACAACTATAACCAAAAAATGGCTGGGCGTTGTGGTGAGGGCCTGTAGTCCCAGCTACTTGGGAGGCTGAGACAGGAAAATCGCTTAAGCCCAAGAGTTGGAGGTTGCTGTGAGCTGTGTGACGCTACGGCACTCTATTGAGGGTGATAGAGTGAGACTCTGTCTCAAAAAAATAAGACAGCTTTCAAAGCAGGTGCACATTGTCACAGTATAAATCACTAACTTCGTAATACATCGACATTTACTGATGTCTATAAGAATGCTCAATGTAAAGACGCTCTGGAAGGAATCACATTAAAATGTCACAGTAGCAACACTGCTCAGTGGACTCACAGTTTTTATTTTCTTCTGAGTGAGTGTCTGTATTTTTTAGATTTTACTAACATGACAGGTGTTCCCTTTATAATAAGGAGCAGAAACTGATTTTTTTTTTTTTTTTTTTGAGACAGCCTCTCATTTTGTCGCCCCCGGTAGAGTACTGTAGCATCATAGCTCACAGCAACCTCAAACTCTTGGGCTCAAGAGATTCTCTGGCCTCAGCCTCCCGAGTAGCTGGGACGACAGGCGCCTGCCACAGCTCCCGGCTATTTTTAGAGATGAGGTCTTGCTCTTGCTCAGGCTGGTCTCAAACCTACGAGCTCTGGCAATCTACCTGCCTTGGCCTCCTGGAGCTCAAGGATTACAGGCCAGAGACTCAGCACCTGGCAAACTGATTTTTTTTTTTTGTTTTAATAAAATTCAAATACTATTTTCATCATCTCACCTGGGAGTTGCTCCATTTCTTTGTGTGGCCCCTAAATTCCATCTGATTCTTTTTTAGGGTCTTAACATCACTATTGTTATTGAGAAATTCCAATGAAGATGACACACAGGCCTGGCCTGAGCATATGCTTACTGGGGACAAAGGGCAGGCTGTGCTAGTGTAGCCTGTCCGCACAGCTCAGCGACACACTCCAGGTGTCCCAGAGAATTCACAACAAACTAAAATTGCCTCTTTGAAGGGCCGGAGAGCCTCCCTGCCTTAGGGCAGAACACGTGGCCTGGAATCTTTGCTCTCTACCCGCACCTCAGCAGCTTGTCCAAGGATCAGAGAACAAAGTTCACTATTCCCGTGGGTCTGAAATCCCTTTTCTTCTCTCTTTTCTCCTTTTCTATTTATTGTAACTGCTAGAGTAAAACTTGTGACCCATTCATTGATTTCATGATACACATTTTTTTTTTGTTTGCATTAGTCTCATTCCTGAACCATTTTCTTGTCCCGATTTATCCATTTTTAAATTTTTTCATTTCTCCTTTCTACCTACCCTTAAGTGATACATTTCAGGGAAGATCCAGGGTATTTCATTTGGAGAAACAAGGCTGATTGGTAACAGATTGTGGCTCTTGGGCTCTCTTGCAGCCTGGGGCAGCAGTGTGCTCCATGCAGGGCGCCCTCTGTGAGTAGGACAGCCCTGAGCTGACAGGTTTTGTATCACTTCACTGGATTCTAATCTGCTTCTTTGGACATATGCCAGTTAGTCAAGGTCCCTCTTAAAAAGTGGTGCCCAGGGCTGATGTGCAATCCACAGGGGGGCTCCTGACATTATTTTTCCTAGAGCAGCGTTCTTTTAAAGAACTCGGGCTGCTTGTTAAACAAGAAGGTCCCTGACTCCACGCTAGACCCAGGGGGTCAGATTCTCTGAGGGTGGGCCCAAGAAACAGACATTTAAAATAAGTACCCCAGAGAATCTAATGCGTGCTAATGTTTGGAAATCTTTCTTTGAAGAAAATGATCCAAGATTGAGATCAATAGAGATCTTTTTAGTGCCAGATTGTGTGTGTGTCACCTACTTTGTCTTTGAGATATTGGCTATTTTGTGTGTGTGTGCATGGTAGGGGTGTGTGTTCCTTGTTTTGCTGGGACCCAGGAGGAATGAATTATGTCCTGCTGCTTGTGAAGTACCTAAGACAGGGTCGTGTACAAAATCCACTTTTTTTTTTTTTTTTGAGACAGTCTCAAGCCATTGCTCTAATAGAGTGCCATGGCATTATAGATCACGGCAACCTCCAATTCTTGGGCTCAAGTGATCCTGTTGCCTCAGTTTTTGTGGTTTTTTTTTTTTTCTATTTTTAGTAGAGACGGTGGGGGTGGGGGTGTCTTACTTTTGCTCAGGCTGGTCTCGAATGTGTGAGCTCAAACAATCTACCTGCCTCAACCTCCTAGAGTGCTAGGATTTATAGGCATGAGCCGCCATGCCTGGCCCAGTCACCTCTATTCTAACTGCTTCTATGACTCCCAGTTCTAATAGCAAATGCATTTAGGTTAAGAAGTTGATGCTAATTATGATGAGAAGTTCTGGTAAGGAAAATGATATCAAAGTGATCAGAATCAAGGGATCTCTGCTCTGGCATCTCCATAGGTGCACAGTAGAAAGAGTTCAGGAGTCAAGACAGTCCTGGGCTTGGAGCCTGTTCCTTGACTACTGAGCCGAGAGCTCGTAATGCTGCCCCACACGACCTTCGCTGAGTGCCAGGTACCTTCCTAAGTGTGCTGTGTGTACACTAGCAGTCGTTCTCACGTGAACTCAGGGATGGACCTGCGGGCATCATCTGTATTTCCTAAGCGGGGAAACCAAGGCACAGACATGGTAAGTAACCTTCCTAAAGTCCCACCACCAGAGAGGGGAAGTGGGATTTGAACACAGAGCAAGCCCTGTGCCCCGCTGGGCTCTTCTCGTCTTTGCTACCCTGAGACTCAGTACCTCTCTCTGCTGGGTTAATCGATTCTCCAGGTCTTGCACCTTCTTCTTTTCCTTCTCGATGGCCTCCTTCGCTTTCTGTTTCTCGTAGGCGATGCTGTTCTCTGAGACCTGGAAGTCAATGACAGGTGGTTGGAGGGCCTGTGCCCTCACAGGGAAAGGACACTGCAAAGTGGAGCCAAGATGAGTCATCGCTGGGACTGCTGAGTCAGGGTGTGGGCATGAGAGCCCAGGGAGGGAGGCGCCCACCGGGGAGAGTGGCGGGGGCTGGGCATACCCATGACAGTCAGAAGCTGGAAGCCACATGGTCACGTGCATAAAGGAGAGACTGAGTCATCATCGCTCAGGATTTCAGGGGCGTTCAGGAAGTGACATGCTGTTGAGTGTTCAGGTCACTCCCTTTGGTGCTGGGCCACTGAATAAACCAGCATGTGTTGGCACTGAGGCAAGCCCTCGTGGGAAGCACCTGGCTTTTTTTTTTTTTTGAGACAGAGTCTCAAGCTGTCACCCTGGTTAGAGTGCCGTGGCGTCACAGCTCACAGTAACCTCAAACTCTTGGGTTTAAGTGATTCTCTTGCCTTAGCCTCCCAAGTAGCTGGGACTACAGGTGCCTGCCACAACGCCCGGCTATTTTTTTTATTGTTGTTGCAGTTGTCATGGTTGTTCCAGCTGACCCAGGCTGGGTTTGAACCTGCCACCCTTGGTGTATGTGGCCGGCGCCCTGCTGACTGAGCTATGGGAGCTGCCAAGTACCTGGCTTTTTGGGAGATGGGGCAGGAGAGACATGTTGGGGAGGTCTCCTGTCCAAGCCTGCCCAGTGCCTGTGGCTTCAAAGAGGGACACAACCAGGCTCTTCCTGTCTACTAAGGTGTATTGTCCTGTCCAGGACAATTTGGAGCTGAGGACATATAGATCTGGTGATGGAAATATAGAGACCCGGACTCACCGGCGGAAATACAAAGCCAGAGTGGGGTTGACACGCTCCACCTACAACAGTTTACTCTTGAAATGACACCCCCACACCAATGTGGTTCCCAAGAGGAGTATTTTAAATATATGTGTCTATGTGTAGACAAAAGATGGAGAGAGAGGTACTGAAATGTAAATGGTGGTTATTTTGGGGGAATTGAGATTATGGCATTTTATATTTTCTTCTTTTCGGGGGTTTGTATCTGCTAAATTTTGCCTTATTGGCAAAAAGAAAAACAACTGGAAACTGTTACGGGGCAAGCTGTGCTGGGAGATGGGAGGTTTCTGATCTGAGGGGCAGGATAAGACTTTGGAGATTTGCACAGCCGGGGAGGAAAGACGTTCCTGATGTATCTGATATGATTTCACATCGAGTACACGGTGCCCCTCCCCGGCCCCAGCACAGCGTCCTCCCGTCCCTTCCCGCCTCATCTCCCTGTGGTTTCTTCCACTGCCAAGTCTTTGCCTGAGACAGTCCAGATCCACTCTGCAGGTTGAAGTCCTGCCTGTTATAGGAGACCACCAACCCCCTCTGGTCTGTCCCCAGCCAGGGCACTGCTCAGCCATTGCAAATGAAAACAGAACCGAATGGGTTAGGCCCCTGGAAGGCACGTGCCTTTCATCCTTGGTTTACAGGCAGGAAAATGGGGGCTGTAACTGAGGCAGGACCAGGGCAAGTAACCTTCCAAGGTCATGCCACCAGGAAGTGGCGGTACAGGAGCATGGACACCTATGCCCTTGCCTGACCACTCCCTGCCCCGTCTCCAGGCCCTGCTTTTCTCAACCTCCTGATTTAAACCCCAGTCCCTAGAGGTGGGAGACACGTTTGTATGTTCATACCTGGTTGGCACAGAGCCTGCCACGCTGGTAGGGGCCTGGCTTCAAGACCCCCCCCCCCGGCCCATATGTATAAGGGATGCTCTGGGGGCCAGAGTTTGGGTCCTGCCTCTTATCGAGGCTTGCACCGTGTCCTTGGTCCTGCACCCCACCTGGACGCTGACAGCACTTCCCTCCTGGGTTTGGCATAGTTCCTCTGCCAAGGTCTTTGCTTAACTAAGGCTGTCAAGACCCCCGTCCTGCTACACCCCTGAACTCCTCACCCCACCTGGACCCTGACTCACTGGGGCAAGGGCTTCCAAAGTACGAAGGCACTGACTCCTCCATCAAATCTAGGGTGGTTCTGCCTCACCCGGACACCCTCCTCACCTGGTACCCTCCTCACCCAGGCACCCCTCCTCACCCGGACACCCTCCTCACCCGGACACCCCTCCTCATCCTCCTCACCCGGACACCCTCCTCACCCGGACACCCCTCCTCACCCGGACACCCCTCCTCACCCGACATCTTCCTCACCCGGACACCCCTCCTCACCCGACATCTTCCTCACCCGGACACCCCTCCTTACCCGGACACTCTCCTCACCTGGATACCCTCCTCACCCGGACACCCCTCCTCACCTGACATCTTTCTCACTCAGACACCCCTCCTCACCCGGACACCCTCCTCACCTGGATACCCTCCTCACCCAGACACCCTCCTCACCTGGACACCCTCCTCACCCAGGCACCCCTCCTCTCCTGGACACCCTCCTCACCTGGACACCCCTCCTCACCCGGACACCCCTCCTCATCCTCCTCACCCGGACACCCTCCTCACTCAGATACCCCTCCTCACTTGGACACCCTCCTCACCCGGACACCCTCCTCACCTAGACACCCTCTTCACTTTCCCCACATTATCCCACCTACGAGAGCCCGTCTCATCCACCACTACAGGCCTGGATCCCCAGCACCCCTGTGACGTGACCCCGTTGTGTTCTGCCTGTCACTGTGCTGTTTGTGTGTCTTGCCCCTCGGCCAGTGCAGGGAGGCCTGCTCTCGTCTATGACACCAGGATGCAGGGGCCAGGAGGGGAGCTTTCTCCTGAGGCCATGCTAGGCGTGGCAACACCCCCTTTCTAGGAGGAGGAGGAGGATGCTGGCTGAAGGCCCCACCCAGATTATGACCCGGGGTCCTGGAGTGCATCCCCCCTCCTCCCCAGGGAGTTGAGCCATGGAGCTCAGGGCCCTCCCTGAGCACTTCCCCGCAATTCAAAACCCAAGGAGGCAGGGACTGTTACCATTCCCATTTTACATGTGGGGACAGTGGGAGACGGGAGGTCAGGCAGGAAGTGGCAGTGAGACACTGGCCTCACCAAATGGAGGTGCTGCAGCAGCCCCTGCAGCCCTCCCACCAGACTCTCTTGGGCACATCTGGTTTTGCAGAGCCTTCTGGAAGGTTCTGGTGGCTGTGGCCTGCTTTCCCCTGCCGCTCATACCTCCTTCTGCTGGGTTAAGTGGTTCTCCAGGTCCTGCACTTTTCTCTTTTCTGACTCCAGGGCTTCCTTTGCTTTTCTTTTCTCATGGTTCATGCTGCTCTCCCAAACCTGCAAGTCAATGCGGCCTTGGTTGCCTGCACGTTTTTGGGGGAAACTGCTAATAGTGATGATAATAATGATAATGATGATAATAGCTGATAATAACGATAATGGCAAAAATGTTGGGGACAAGTAAGATTAGCTCACATTGCAAAGCCCCAAAGCTGCAGATGCTGGCGCAGATGTGGAGAGAGGGGAACACTTTTACACTGCTGGTGGGACTGCAAACTAACACACCCTCTTTGGAAAGAAGTAGGGAGAATCCTCAAGGATCTCAAATTAGACCTCCCATTTGACCCTGGAATCCCATTACTAGGCATCTACCGGAAGAAAAAAAAATCATTTTATCACAAGGACATTGGCACTAGATTGTCTATCACAGCTCAATTTATCATCGCCAAGATACGGAAACAACCTAAATGCCCACCAACCCAGGAATGGATTAACAAACTGTGGTGCATGCTCACCACGAAATACTATTCAGCTATAAAAGAAGATGGTGAATTCACATCTTTGATAGTATCTTGGATGGAACTGAACACATTCTTCTTAGTAAAGTATCACAGGAATAGAAAAGCAAGTATCCGGTGTCGTCTATACTAATACGAAGCCGGCAGACGATCTGATACATGCCCACATTGGGGAAAAACTCATTTTAGTTCAGGTTGGGAGGAGGGGTAATGGGGGGCAGGGGGTGATTTCACTGAATGGGCACGGATGGGGGTGTTTGGCACACCTTGTGGGACATAACCACAAGAGGGACTTTACTTAACAAAAGCAAATATTTTGACTTGGTTGTGTGTACCCTCATGAGGAATCTCACGTACTCAAGTTTGATATGAGGACAATTAATGACAATTATTGACACAGTGGGGGTGAGGGAAGGGGAGAGCAGAGAGAGGAAGGATGAGGGAGGGGTGAGGAAAGGAAGAGCAGAGAGAGGGAAGGAGCGAGGGGGGTGGGGTCTTGGGGCCTTGGTGTGTACCACACCTTTTGGGGGCAAAACACGTTTGTAAGAGGGACTTTACCCAACAAATGCAACCAGTGTAACATGGTTTCTTGTACCCTCAATGAATCCCCAACAATTAAAAAAAAAGCCATTGAATTCATTCTGGGAGGCCGAGGCAGGTGGATTGCCTGAACTCACCGGTTCAAGACGAGCCTGAGCAAGAGCAAGATCCCATCACTAAAAATTGCCGGTATTGTTGCCGGCGCCTGTAGCCCCAGCTACTTAGGAGGCTGAGAGGCTGAAGCAAGAGAATCACTTGAGCCCAAGAGTTCTAGGTTGCTGTGAGCTGTGATGCCTCAGCACCCTACCAAAGGTGACAAAGTGAGACTGTCTCAAAAAAAAAAAAAAAGCCATTGAATTCAAAGTTATATCATAAGTAAAATGATATGCGAGCTCTTCATCTAGTATTATTGAGTATATGTCACATAAAATGATTATAAGAAGTAGATGGGGAGGAGATAGAGAATGAGTGGCCAGGTAGGAGCTTCTACCTGACAAAGGTCTGAATAGAAAAAGAATGAATAAATGTACTGTTCTATCATACATGGGTAGATTTAACATTTTTAATACATTATATAGTGAATATGCACTTGCAATTAATTTTTATTTTCTAATCTTTTTAAAATGTGGAGATGTAGAAATCATTTTCCCCATTTAGAAGATGAGGAAACTAAAGATTAGAATGGTTCTAGGATTTTCCCAATAATGTATGGAAATAGAGCTGAGATTTTAATCCAAATCTCTTAGTTTCAAATGTACCTCTCTTTCAAACAAATTTCCTGTTTCTTCACATCATGTCTGCTTTCTTGGTAAAGGCAAATGCCTAATATATTTTGGAAGATGAAAGCAGAATATGGTGATGATTTAGATGAACAGAATCAAACATTTGAAAGTTAAAGATGGCCTAGAAAGAATGGATGTAACTATGCCAATAGTAGAAATGTGAAAAAAATCTGTATTTACACAACTCCAATAATAAAGCTTTCTGTAATATCTTTCCAACAAAAATCGATGGCTATAGCTAACAATCTTCTATTTTAGATTCTCACCACTCAGAGATACAGATTTATGTAACAAATCATCTACACACAAAATTATTCAGGAATAAAAATTAAGCCAATATTTTGACACTGAGTAAAAGGAATTGCCATTATTATAGCATTTATACTCCATATTTTCTAGTCATTAGGATGACTATTTTAGGAAGAGTATGATCTTGGATAAGATTGAGGTAGTTCTTTTAGCTTAGGGAAATTCCTGATAAATTCTAACCCCAAGGACTGCCATCTGGCCGTACCTTTGGTAGTTGGAAGATTAAATCTTTAACTCCTGGAACATTTTCTTCTTAGTAAAGTATCTTAAGAAGGGTAGAAAAAGTATCCAATGTACTCAGTACTATTATGAAACTAATACATAATCACCCACACTTTCATACGAATGATAAAACACAACTATAGCCCAGAATGAAGGAGAAAAGAGGAAGGCGAGGGGAGGGATGGGGGTGATGGGTGGAGGGAGGGTGATTGGTGGATCTCACCTATTGTACATATTGCAAGGGTACTTGTCAAATTTATTAAGAATAGAGTATAAATGTCTTAACAAACAATTAAGTAAGTGAGGTGAAGGCTGTGTTAATCAGTTTGATGTAAGCATTCCAAATTGTATATAAAATCAGCACATAGCACCCCATAAAAAATTAAGAAATAAATAAATCACTAACTCCTGAATGAGAATTGGGAACATAACACAATGCCCACTATGATTAACATACATTAAATATTTTAACACTTAATTACCCCCAATAACTGCAATTTTCCCATGTGACAGGTAACATCATTTTCATTTTCAAATTTTGCATACAAAAATATTTAAGCTTAGAGAATAAAAGTTATTTGTTGGAGCTCTTATAGCTAATTAAAAGGAGGAATATATATTTGAAAATTGTTTATTCCAACTTATAACTATATTATCAGTATTTCTTCTACTCTATTATGCAGTCAGGTATAGTCTAAGTCTGCTGTAATCCTAATATTTGTAGGACTTCTGAAACTCTCAACTGGGAAGGCTGTGTTAGAGCATCAGAGCAGACTGAGCCATGTCTCCCAGATAGTGAGTCTTGTTTCTTTACAGTATTGGCTTGTTGATTATGCTGCTACAGCTGTACATTTTGTGATCATTTAGTTATAAATTCTAGACTAAGAAGGAAAGCTATGGGAGTAAGAAACTGGCAAAATAAAGGTTAACCAAAATTTTACAAGATAAATGCACTATATAAGAATAAGTTCCTTGAGTAGATTCGGGATTTCTTTGTTTCACAAAAAAAAAAAAAAAAAAAAAAAAGAAAAAAAAAAGTTCTAAAAATTACATTTCTCATGAAGTTTAAATGAGGCTTGTTCTATTTATTAGATCAGTTTTCGTGGCTCTTTAAAACTAAATATTTTTTTATGAATGTATTTATCTTTGTTCATTCTTTACGTGGTTTTTGTTTCTAGTCCTTATCTTAAATATTGTTATTGTTATTAAATTTTAAGCCTTTTAAATTCTGTGAAGGCAAAGAGTGGAAACCTAATAAACACATGTATATGTAAAAATAAAAAAAAATAAATACATAAAACTAAAGTTATCTATTTCTCTTACTTGCAGCAAAAGGGATTCAGTTGGCAAGTTAAAAATAATTACACATTAACACAGCCATAACTATTCTTTTAATTTGACCTGTCTTTAGACCCAAGGCTTCTTAGTATATGTCCCACTGTGCGACCTTTTCCTTTCTTTCTTACTATCTATTTCTCTATTCACCACCCTGGTTACAATTTGCCTAAGCACAGCTTTGAAGCTTTTCTCACTATGTTCCCTTAATCCTAGAATAATATTATCCTTTCAATGAATCACACATTTGTCTTTATCTTCAGACAA
Source organism: Perodicticus potto (assembly GCA_963574655.1). Taxonomy (NCBI): domain Eukaryota; kingdom Metazoa; phylum Chordata; class Mammalia; order Primates; family Lorisidae; genus Perodicticus; species Perodicticus potto. The sequence continues at coordinate 4,842 of CAUYRH010114356.1, read as the reverse complement.
ATTTAGAAATCATAATCATTTCCTGAAATTATTTTTAGTAGTTCTCTGCAGGACCTAGATTTGAAATCCACTCTTTCCATGTCAACTGCTAGTGTGAAATTTAGTTCATAAGGCTGTGCTTTTAGTTTACATCGGTAGTCACAATTTCATGTATTATATGTAATTCTTTTTCAAGATCGTCTGTTTCATATCTTTGTTTAAACATGAGGCCCTAGAACACAGTTTCTCTATAACTTCTTTTTATAATCCTTAGCAAAGAAGAAATGCTCAATAAACAAAGAGATAATTTTGCTGATGATATAAACTTAAATTTTATTTTGAAAAATCTGTGATCGTAAAACCAAAAACAATTATTAAGATTAAAATGATTGGTCAAAGGCAGTATTTATTGAGTTTCATAGCATTCCTACAGAGATGAAAATATAAATAAACTGGAATATCAGAGAAGGCCATCTTAAAATTAAAAAGTCTTGATCCGGGAAAAATGGAATGAATTTGAGAGACATAAAAGAGTATAAGGTGTATTTCATAGGTCAAGAACTTGGAAGAAAGGTTAGAATGATGGCTAAATACACAACAAGGAAATTGAGAAAAGTCATGTCCTATGAAGGAAGGGAAAATATTAGACACTTTGAATTACTAGTTATGAGATTAATCATGAGTTTGTAACTTTCTAAAGGGAAAATTATGGAGTTGATACATAAAAGAAAGAAGTAATAAATATATATCAAAGATAGAATTTTCAAAGGAAAAATCAGACAGTCAATACACCTACAACAGGCAGCATGGTGGCCTGGCCAAAAAACACAAAGTTGAGAACCACAATGGAGAACATGAACTCAACACCTGGACTCCGTGTCTTCAAATTCCACTTACAATATTGGTCTGCTCCTTACCCTCATGGGCCATAAGTTCTTCATCTGTTGTTTAGGAATATACACAGGGCAACTATCTAGATATGTTAGGATTGAGTGGTAAATAATCATATCAGATTTTGAAAACTTTCTGGTAAATCATAAGCTATTAAGAACTATTTGTAAATACATCAATAAATACATGATAGAGGGTGGGTATGCACATCAATGCATACACACTTACATGATACATAGATAATATCACAGTGATTCATACGTTTCAAACTTAGATTTATAAATTAGGTAGGAAATGCACTTTCATGGAAGATAGAGTGATAGACTGCAATTAGGGTAATAAATTCTTTTCTCCCATTCAAATGACCTTTTCATTCTGTGGTGATTATAAGAATTATTTTGGCCAATTTGAATTAAACAAATACAAAAGAAATAGAGGTATTGGAATTTAATGCACAAGATGGCCTGTTCTTGTGTTGTATTTATAACTTTGGGACCACCAGGTAAAAACTCCAGCTCTCCTACTGGAGTTTGTAAAACTGCTTGGAACAGAATTAAGGTGACTTGGTTGACAATTTGTCAACTCACAGGTATGTGGTTAAAGTCATTGGCCAGAGCAGTCTAAATTTTTTTCTTTTCTACCACACATTTGTAGAAGAATTGTTTTGGGCCACACATTAAATACACAAACTCCAACAAAAACTGATAAGCATAAAGAAGGTCTGGGCATAATTTTTGTGACATGCACTGCCACAGATAAGCAAAAATGTCCTCACATAATCATAATTATGCAGTGACCTGTTTAGAGAGTCTTTTAAAATCATTGAACAGGTCCCCAGATTCCATTCACTAATATGGAAATTACATACCTAAGTAACAAAACATTTCTTTTCTTGATATATTTTATTATTTAAAAAAGAGGGCAACATACAACTGGTGAGATAATTGACATTGTATTTGAGAAACTAATGCATTGATAACTGGTTCACTGGAAGTATTTTCGATTCTAAGTGAATTGCCAAGGTGCTCATCAGATATTTTTCTATCTATTCTAATTTTGATTTTCATGTGTTTCATTCTTAAAAATAGTTGTTTTTAAATGTAAGTGCTGTTGAAAACTGATAACGTGAATAAGGTGTGATTGTGAAGCAAGGGAGATATTTTTCTCAGGGAAGGGAGGACATTTAAGAGTCCACTAAAGAGACATGATCAAATTTTTCTCTAAGTTGAATGTCAGATTGCATCTCTATGTATTTCCACTTGAAAATAGACAGGTACCATATTTGTATCAACTGAAAATGCAGTCACAAATGCAACAAAATATTGATTATTTTCCCAGAAATCTTAGAATCTTCTCAAATTCTTGTATGAAATGAAAAATAAAGACTGCATATCTTTTTTCTGTTCACAGGACTGTTTAGCCAACATGTTGAGATGCATAAAATTGTTTGGCTTAATTTGAGCTTGCCATAATTTCAGTTTCATATGGAATGCTGTTATAGTTTGAAATATCGTATTGATAAATTGGTTCTCACCTTGAAGATACATGTCTAACTCATTAAAAAATGCTAAATATGTAAGCCAGTTTTTATCATCAAGTTCTGGTACAAATTTGGTTTTCTATACCATAAAGGACTTGATAATATGTTGTAAATCATAAAATCTTTTCAACATTTGGCTTCGACTTAACCATTTTAACTTCTTAAAAGTAAATGATGTTGCCATAATCAGCATCAGTACTTTTAAGGAATTCCTGGAATTGGTGATGATTCAATCCCTTGCACCGTATGAAATTCAGTCTCGACAATTTGCACGACATTATACATTTTTAAAGCTTCTGCCCATAAATTTTCTTATACTATGCAATGATATTTCAACAAATGTGAGTTTGGGGCAACAATTGAATGGTCTTCTATGAATTTTACAAGTACCTCTTGTTGCCAACATACCTGGGAGAGTTAGTGATGGTACCCATCACCAGGACACCATCACTAACTATACCAGTTATGTTGACAATGGAGAAAGAAGAATGCTTTAACATGTTTATTTACTGCTTTGTATAAATCTCTTAATTTAGTTGTGTCTTTTAATGGAAGAAGAAGCTATTTCTTCAGTGACATTATATTTGTCATTACTACCTTTAGTATCAGAGGCAAATTGAGCCATTTGAAAATAGTACTCGTAGCATTAGTGTTATCACCCATTGCCAAAACATAAAATTTAAAATTAGCAACTTTACTTTCCAAAATTCTGTTGACAGATTTTCTAATTTCTCCAATTCACTTGCCTATAGTCTGGTAAGACAAAAAGAATTTAGAAATATCCCTCCCCTTTTTTTCAGGGGAAGTTGCCATTTTTCCATACATCGCTTAATAAAATCATCATCAGTAAATGGTTTTGTTTTGCTATCAAATATACTATCACATAACTAGCTTTTACAATGGAATCAGTATGAGTTGTAACTTTAAAAAAAATAGGTTAGAAGACAGATTTTTTTTTTTCAGTTCTATTTTGTCCTTATAGCATTCTTCACGTGCATAGAATTGTCAGACTGTTTTCACACATAATACCTTTTTGAATAATAGTCTTTGAAAACTTACAGAAATTCCCTACAAATTAAGCAGAGTGCCTCAACAAAAATGTCATCTGTCCACATTCATTGAATAATCTTGACTCATCCACAATTTTTCTATTTGGGGGTTCTGTTTCCTTTGAGACATCATGGAAGCCATGCTGGGATTAAAAGAAATACTAGATAAGAGACTGTATTTACATTCATTATGAAAGTAATTGGCAGGAAAATAGAAAGCAAGCTTTGGGCTCTTCTAGATTTCAGCTTCTAGATGCAAGGTGAAGTTGAGGGTCAATTGTAAAGCATAGGGGGAAATGTGTGAGGCACAACTGAGCTGTATAAGTATCCTGACTTCTGGCTCAGCACCTGTAGCTCAGCAGCTAGAGTGCCAGCCACATACTGGAGCTGGCGGGTTCTAACCCAGCCCGGGCCTGCCAAATGACAATGACAACTGTAACCAAAAAATAAATAGCTGAGTGTTGTGGTGAGTGCCTATAGTCTGGGCTACCTGGGGGGCTGAGGCAAGAAAATCACTTAAGCTCAAGAGTGTGAGGTTGCAGTGAGCTGTGACGCCAAAGCACTCTACTGAGGGTGACATTGTGAGACTCTGTCTCAAAAAAAGAAGAATGCTCACCTGACTTCTAAACAACATTAAATGTCTAAAGTTGAAATGGTAAGTTGAAATATTATTGATAACTGCTGCCTCACTAGTTAACCACAAATGCATGTAATATCTGATGGTGTCAATTATACTGTCTGCCCTTGGAAGATAACACACTGAAAGCTACATGTACCCATAAAACTAAAACCCACACACGCATACAGATAGTGAGGCATAGGTATGTTTATTCTACACGACTTCACAACACAGTGTTGTCATCTGCAAAAGTTCGTACTTGAGAACCTCATAATTGAGTTTCTCAAAAAAAAAATCACCAAGAAACTCATAATATTTTAAGTAAGATTACCATTTTGTGTTGGATTATTGCACAGCCATTCTGGGCCACATGTGGCCCTTGGGCTATAAAGTGGAAATCCTTGATATACATTTTCATATCATAGCTTTACATAAGCTTCAGAGTATGAAAATAAATAACAGGTGAAAAAACTAAACTACTGTTTTTCTTTTAGAAATAAGTTAGAATGAAAAGCTTTGGTATGGAACTTCTAAAGTTTAAAAAATTTTAATGTTGACCTTTAAAATATATATACATATTTTTATTATTTAAATTATTCCCACATGACACAAAATTATTTTCTTTTTTTTTTTCTTTTTTTTATTGAATCATATCTGTGTACAATAATTCAGTCATGGGGTACAGTGTACGGGCTTCAGATACAATCAGAGATATTTTCATCAACCTGATTGCGATAACATTCAAGAGACTTTCTCATTACTTT